>KL812873.1:0-18920 GCA_000611955.2 Stegodyphus mimosarum | reverse complement strand
AACATTTTATGTGTTACCTTTATTTATTAAATATCATGTTCTTAAACCATAAAACTCAATTCATCAGCAATATCAGAAATATTTAAAAAGAGTATATCTTTAGAATTTCCGATACACAGTCTTGCGCGCTGGAGATAATTTTTTTTTCGTACAGCTTTGCCGTTGCTTGCTTTGGAATCGTTGAGTTTGTTAATCAAAAAGTTTTACAAAATATCAAATAGATAATAAAACAAATTCCAAATTTGTGCTTCCGGATGCCTATATTCGAGTGAAGGACTATGTTATTAAAAATTTGATGTCTCTAGGTGTCGTTGTTTTTTTCACAATGCGAGAAACATACATTCATACAGATTCTTTTTTTTTCGTACAGCTTTGCCGTTGCTTGCTTTGAAATCGTTGAGTTTGTTAATCAAAAAGTTTTACAAAATATCAAATAGATAATAAAACAAATTCCAAATTTGTGCTTCCGGATGCCTATATTCGAGTGAAGGACTATGTTATTAAAAATTTGATGTCTCTAGGTGTCGTTGTTTTTTTCACAATGCGAGAAACATACATTCATACAGATTCTTCATTATTTAGTTTCTCTAAATATAACGCAGGACTCATATTTGGTGGCAGAGATTTGAAAAGCAATTCAGACTTTCACAGTAGTTTCTTTTTTCTTTTATTTTTTTTTTTTGAAATATACTATAAAAGTCAGTTATACTAAAAATTTTTATAGTGAAATTTTTTATATAGTTTTTATTATTTAGTTACACTAAAATTTTTTTATAGTGAACCAACGCAAAATGCCAAAACAAACTAATAGCCCTTTTGGGCTAACAATTGTCTAAATTTCAAATGAAATTAGGAGATTTAGAGTTTTCAGTTCTTTATATTAAAAAAATATTAAGGCAATTCAAATCTAGGTGTGAATTCTCAATCCAGGATAAAGCTAAAAACCGAAGTTTGTTATTTCAGATTTGTTGCATATGCAATAGTTTAACTAATAAATATTCTACTGCATTTAAAATTTTAAAAGCAATATGTTTGAAAATAAGATATCTGTATGAAAGAAAACTTTTAAGTTTTGTAGTTCTGAAATCTATTCATGAAATGTTGATGAGTTGAACACTTGCTGGCCATTTACCTTACCGCACTCCCACGGTCAGTCGGCGAAAAGCTATTCTTTTCAACGCTCTTGACAGCTCGCAGCTACTAATGTTTATGGAGCAATCTATCTCAATTAGGCGGAATCTTTGATCCAAAATTCTGGGAGGGAAGACAACTAACAAAAGAAGTTGCTAGCATTTTTCGAAAGTTCAGTGTTATTTTCGCGACATTTCAGGGGTAGTTGGGTCAAAAGTTAGCGACAGTTTTAAAGGTATTTGAAGAAAAGAACTCGACAGGCTAAGGGTTAAGAGAGAGTCTGATTTCCTGACTAGCGCGGTTTGCCTTCTGGCTACATCTCTCTTAGCTGTTACTACGCTCGGCCATATCTAGGCCCTGGCTAGGCTTCCCCGATTCAATTAATACTTAGAGGTCAACTAGTTAGATTGTGATAGCTTCGGCTATATTATTTAAGAGCTTTAGTTAAGCTAGTTTTAGCTCAAATTATCAGTATTTAAGTTCAAGCCCGATTGGTGGCTTTATTGTAAAGTTCCAAGCCGGAACTGATTGTAAATATACTGAATAATAAGGGTTTTAAACGCTTCTCAAGTCTCACTTGTTCTGTTCACACTTAAGCGATTATTCGCTTGTAAAGTGTTCGTGGGGTTCTAAGTAAGTACTTAAAATTTAAAGAGTTGAACCCTACAATCTTAAAGTAGATGATTCAGAGATGGCGATTACTGATTAGCATGGATTTATCCCACTCAATGAATCCCTGAAAGACATATTAAAGTAAATGCATAGTGTATCGATTTATTAATAAAACTTGGAATTAATTACTATTATAAATAGTGAGTAACATAAAAAAGGGAGAATGCTAGAAAAAAATTATTTCAGTTTTCTGAAGTACTGGGAGGGAAAAATATTTTAATACGTAGGAAACCGCTTTTGTGTGTAAAGCGCATTAAGAAATTTTTTATTATGAATTTTGTTTAGTCACTACAAAAATACTTACTGCTATCATTTGATACCTGGATCCATGTATTTTTAATATATTGCCTTAATTTCTTGAACATATTTCAAGATACATTTATAAATACTTTCATAAAGATATCTGAGAAAATATTCTAAGCCGTAAATGCCGGTCATAGAGTTTTAAAACGTTTCTTGTCCGTATTATCTGCCGCTCGGTTCACTGTCTACACCGGCTCTAGTGTTGGCCTTTTACTTAACAGAACTCCCCCAAAATTTACGATAGTTTCCAATTCCTTCGGCGCGCCAGCGGCCAGGTGGCAAAATCTCTGAACACTGGTAGTTTCGACCGAGTTCGATTCCAGGTGAAACGACTGGTTGAATGAGCGTTTTCATGTGTAACGCCCTTCAACGAAGGCAACCGATCTCTTAGACAGATAGCCCAACTCTGCTTGCCTCAATCGATTAAACCGAAACCTAATTCCTTCTCTGCGAGCGTCTTTTGCAGGACAACAAAAACACTCCAAGACGAATTCTATTATTTGACTTCTGCTTGTGCACACATTTTAGTCTTAAACTATATCGCGTTTCATAAAATTTGCGTAATCTGATGGTCTGAGTGAGTAACATAACACGACAAGGAAGACGAGAAAGAAATTAATACACGACTACCCTGTTAGTAAACCTTAAATCGTAAATATTAACTACCATATAATATTAAACTTTTGTTAACTATCTGATATTAAAGTTGTATTAACTATTTGTTAACTATCAGATATTAAAGTTGTATCAACTATTTGTTAACTACAATAGAAGAGAAACACGCCAATGGGACAATCAAATTCGTTGAAACAATCTTGTAGTTGGCGTACATTTACTAAAAACACTCAATCGACTTCGAGGGCAGCTACAGGTCCCTCCTCATCAGGAGAACAAAATATCTAGAAAGGGAAAGAAACCCCAGTAACTGGTTCGACTTCTGCTTGTGCACACATTCCACTTTTAAGTCTAATCCAGTCCTTCCTAGCGCTTTTAAAATTCTATTAACATAATTCTTGATTATTATTTTTGCCGATAGATGGCATTGCCTCCTCTCGCGTGGTTCTACCCATTACGTGGTTCCCTTTCTAGATATTTTGTTCTCCTGATGAGGAGGGACCTGTAGCTGCCCTCGAAATCGAGTGTTTTTAGTAAATGTACGCCAAATACAAGGTTGTTTCAATGAATTTGATTATTTGTTAACTGTTAATAATTCTGATTTCCAAACTTGTAATCATCAGTTGCATTAGAGGCAAAGTCAATTTAATTACTGTGATAAAACCTTTGAATGGAATGGCCGACATTTGATTGAGGATTGGTTGGTTATGCATTCTTACCAGGTGTTCAAAGAAAAAAATATAAATATTATTTAAAGATTATAAACCATTTAAATAGGCGGTATTTCAAGAACAGAATCATGCATGTGATAAATTACACTATTCTGAGAAATGACAAATTTCAGTTTTAGAAAAGATTCACCAGTTGCTTTCAATAAAATGTAATTCTGCCATTTTAGCAAGAATTTGATGGTTAGCAAGTGGTAAACCGATTTATTAGGTAAAATGTTTTAATTTAATAGTAAGTTGCATATTTTCATCCTTGCCTATAAATAGGAATTTGTTAGTCTCGGTTAAAATTCGAGAATGGACGTCTTAAAATCTATCCTAATTATGAGAGCTTATGTTCTGATTTTTTCAAAAATGTTGGACTTTTTCAGTGGTAGCCATGAAAAGATGTATGTGCATACAGAGAAAACGAAACGGAGATTAAAAACAAATTGCTGAATAAGCTGTATATTTCAAACACCTAAATCGAATCTCATTTCAATTTATAAAATATAGTTTAGTGAAAAATAAATCTCTAATGAATCATTTTATGTCCTTTAGTGGAAAATAACGCACATGAAGGTACTGAATTATAAACCAGGTGGCTTCAGTTAAGTACCTGGATGATAAAGCACAAATAGTATTACAAAAGCAATCTGAATAAAGTTATATACCTGATGGAACTCGCACAATTTTACACCTCTGCCATAAAAGATAGCAATTTATGTCATTCCGAAATCGATTTTGCCACATATTTTCTCTTTCTAAGAGTATAGTTCGAGGTGTAATAATGCTTTGCCGCAGAGAGACCGTACTTAATATCATTTCATCATTTAAACAAGCCCATAAAAACTCAAGCGTATGACTAACATTTTCAAGAAAGTAAACTCCAAGCAAGATAGAATATTGTTTAGAAGATAGTTCGGAAGAGATTTCTGGAGATATCGGGCAGCGATCTATGAGCCCGTAAGAAATGTTTAGTGTTCAAATTAAGCTCAGATGACAAAGTACCACCAGGGGGCGCGTAAAACTTGTGTCGCACGAAATAGGGCCTTTTAGGTACTCGCTCGTAAAAGCAGCTTGAGACAATGGCGGTATTCCTTCAACGGGAGGGGGGGGCATAAATAGCAGAAGAACTAAAACAATGGCAGCGAACAAGGAACCCGAAAGAAGGAAGCAGAAGGGGGGAGAGAAGTGGAAAGAAAACATGTCTCCGCTTAGAGTTTATGAGTCTGCACCTTTCGGACATGAGTTAGCTGAAATTCTTCAGTTGTTCTGTAAAACTTGCAGGCTATTTTTTAAGGTATGTAGTAGATAGTTTCTGAACACTGAAATACAGTAAAAATGGATAGATGTATGATGGGAAATTTTTTAACGCAAAACCTATAACACAGTGGGGTGTAGCTTAGAAAAACTTACATAATGCGATAAAAACAATTTAAGCATGTATTCAAGTGTTATAAATAAAACAGTCATTCAGTTGATTGAATGCTGCCCAAAGGATGTTAAAACGTAAATTTTATTATCCATTGACGAACATTTGCACCACAAAAGCAATTAACAGAAATTGTAGGGGTTAAAAGAAAAGAAGATGTTATCAAACGACGTTGTACAATTCTTTAAAGAGCAAGATATATACAGGGTCTGAAAGAAAACGCACAGGATTTTCTAAAATGTTCTCAAGAACATGTTTGGATTCTAAGGAGGTTCCAGAGAAATTTAAGCAGCGTATTTTCATTATTCAACTCTTTGTTACTACCTCTGAAAAATGCCAGTGTAACCAAGATGTTTTCTCAGAAGGTGGAATAAACGTGTAACCAAACGTAGAAGATAGTTTCCATTTTCTGAAAGGCCACTCGAGCGGACGACTGAAAAAAAATAACAACTGAACCCTAAGTTTGAGTTTTAGCGAATTCCTGCATAACTTTTTCCCTTGTCTGAGTAAATTTCTTTGTGTTACTTTTTAATGTCAATTTTGTCATATAATTTTTTATGTCGTATTTGTATTTTAATAAAATTTACTCTGCACATTTAAAAAGTTTATTTCAAATTTAAGTTTTGCCAGTTACATATAATTTTGAGCTAGGCCGTAAAACATCGCTACACCAGTTGAAATATCCCATCAATTTTTACATTTATGATAAGAAATAATTTTAAAATTCAAATTGCTATCTACTATTATGTATGTTTAGAAATTATAACTAAGTTTTACAATTATGTAGTTACATTGCATTTTAAGTTGTTTATTTTTAATTCAGCTAGGATAATTAATATCTTTACAAATTTATGACCGAAATATCTGCATAACATTTTACTTACTACTGAAAGATATTCAAAATAAAATTTTTTTTAAAAAAGATCATAAGTCTTCTAAAATAAAATTTCGCTTCATGCTTGTTTTATCTTTTGTTTCGCTTTATGTTATTTCGAAAATTATGCCTTTTCTTTTAGACAATACAGAACAAGGCGTAGTAACCTCATGTACTGATATTCTGCTTAAAAACAGAACAAATGCCAACTTCAAGAAACAGTGGAACTGTAAGATGAAAGCGGAAATGCAATGAGAAAATATATACAATACAAATAAAGTGAACAAGAAATAAAATGCAATATGAGTGAATAAAGAAAATGTAGATGCTATTTAGAATACTACTTCCTTGGTTGCAAATTTATGGACCAGAATCTGCACTGAATAAGGCCAAATAAAATATAGCCTTCTGTCATTTCCTAATTAAGGATTTAGGAAAAATGAACAGTGTATAAGGTACGACCTATATCCAAAAATATGTTCTACTCCAAACGTCATAAGTAGACAAATAACATGGCTGATCTCAGGCCACGGCCCTTTCCCCACATACGTCTACAAGAGGAATCTCTCACTTTCAGATCTTTGTGTATGTGGGCAGAGGGGAGATCCAGAACATTGCCTATTCACATGCACCATAACAGTAAATTTGCACCTAACAAGATCAAGACTAGACCAAGATGTGAATCTGTATCTCAGATGCGCACTCAATAATAACCATATGAGGAAGCGCATATCCCAAATAATGGACACTCTGGCATCAAAGGGTCTAGAACTGTGTAACACAGAGTGATCCTCCAAATCACTCATTAAAGAATAACCTCCAATGATTAATGCTTAAATCCTTAGCTGACACAGCAAATAATGAAAACATATCAAAATAGTTCAAATCGGCATATAAATGGTAAGAAGCACTTAAATACACCAGCTAGTCAACGAACTTATATGAGTAATTCAATTATTCCAAAAATTCAATGTGCTCATCAACAACCAAATTAAACACGTAGATTGAATCTACAAACAATGAACGACTAGATATGATGAACATGCAATAGCAGCCAAAGTAGGCATTGGTATAAGACAGTGACGCCGCCAGTAGTGGCAGATGTCGCTTGCTCCAGACAACAGAAGCACCTCTACACCAAAACGGCACCGTGGGTCCCAGGAAGGCTTTGCTAATCTGGATAGCTAGCTTATAAGGCCTATACCTACATACCCAGGGTAAATAATAGGTGGTCCCCTACACTTATACCTAACCTAACCTTCTGTGCATGCCTTCGTAGTGTAGTGGTCAGAACGCTCGGCTCATACTCGAGAGGTCTTTGATTCGAGCTCCGGGAGGACATTGCTCATTTTCCACGTCTCCTGCTTCGAAATAACCTAATGTCTCTACAGTGTTGCTCGAACTAAAAAAGATGGTGGATAATGACTCTCCAACAATAGGATTTGGCAACTGGGTCCTTTAATCCCTAGTCACTCTTTACAAGGGGGGAGTATATAAGATATTTCTCCCGCTTTCTTCGCATGTCTTCTTCGTGGTGTAGTGGTCATACACCAGTACTCAACACTATGTACCATGAAATGAATTCATTAACTGTGTGCTGAAATATAAACCGTACTAAGAATGAACTTATAAACTGCGAACCGAGTAACAAAATACCAAACAAGCAACGAACCACGTAGCATAATCATCTAGCCCCACCAACAAAACTCCAAACCGAAACAGAAAAGAAATACGTATATAACTCTGTAAATGACTAATTGTATTTATCCATTGTATACTTATTGTATTTATTGTATTTATCCATGTAATTGCAAAGTACCCCCGTGTAAAGTATATCTTATGTCAATATTGTCTGTAATGCAAATTATGCACTTTAATATATAACTATTATAAATGCTGCAATATAAACAAATGCCTGGGCATGGCGCTAGCGTGCCCCCTGAGGGTGCACTTTCATAGATAGTTAGTGCAGTGGGGCGATACCAGTTTTGCCCATGGCGATGTTTTGGTGTCCCCTGTACTACTTTCTTTCTGTCTGTCTGGTGAAGTGGTCAGCAAGCTCGGCGCGTATTCCAGAGGTCCGTGGTTCGAGTCCCGGTGAGAGCATTGCTCATTTTTCATGTCTCCTGTTTCTAATGTCTCTAGAAGTGTTGAAAGTTTTTTTGAAGAATATTTTGTTTATCCTTTCAGTATTTTCAATGAATATTTGCACTTTGAAATCTCTGTGCGATAATTGATTTCGAATATAATAATGTGTATTAATAATGAGACGCCAAATTTTGTTCTGAACAAACATCAAGCTTTTGATTTCGTTAGCCATGCATAGCAGAGGACTGGGCGGATAATTGTTCTGTATATTTTTAGCGTTTTATTTTGAGAAAAAGAATTGACGCTTCACTGCTTAAGTTAACAAAATTTATAAATGGCTGCGGGAGAGTATCTATGTTTATTTTCGGAAGATAATTTTACCACTGAATATTATATTTGCTTGACACCGATTAGAAAAAATCATTTTATAAAGGAAAAATATTTCTATTTTTCTGCAGTTGAGTCTCCGCTGGGTTGGATAAACGAAGAGGAGCAATTTCCTCTCTATTTGTTTCACTGTAACCTTGCACCCAGCCATCGTAATCGATGAAAGCGGCGGACTCTAGTAACCGAAGAAAAACAAGTTCATTTGTTGGGTAAAATGATAAGAAAGAAACAGTAGAAGGCTAAATAATATCTTCCTTCTAGTACTACCTCTCTTTGTTTCTTCAATCCATTTCAATCACTTGCGACATCTTTTAGTGATTGATCAAAGCTCGGGTCTGCCACAATTTCGGTTGCAGTCTTCGCTTAGGAATCATCATTTCTCATAATGGCGAGACGCCATGAGCTGCCTCTTGGAAAGCTTCCAAATGGGAATCCGGATAAACAAGCAATCCGCAGAATAACTCCGCATCGATGCAGAGGGTGACGGTGATAATCGTAATCGATCAAACGCCTGCTAGTTCCGTAAAGTATGTCTTCCATATATCTCACAAAGCTGTTTGTCCATTTGAACAATTTTGATTATCAGTGAAGAATAAATTCTAAGATTAAACCAAATACGAAATTTCTTCGTTTCTAAGGAAAATAATTTAATTTAAATTCACTACATTAAATTCCTGCAAAACTTCCTGAAAACTACTGCAAAATTGACTGATTTAAAATCTCCCTCCCCCTCGTTACAAACTCGATAGGGGTAAATAAATCGTGTTTGATCTGACGTGGCTTTTAATGCGTATCCATCTATAATTATGACAAGCTTAGCTACCTAAAAAACATAAAAAGTAATCACTTAATACCTTTATCATTTTCCGTTTACGATTTTCTGCCTCTTACATCTCACGAATCAGAACTAAAGATTTTCAAAAGTCATCTTATATAATCCTGACTTTATATGCAACTAACTAAAAATGCTTCAAAACTTATACTATAGAAAAACGCATTGAATTCGTGTAATAAAAGGTGAAATAGTATATGTTTCTTTTAATTAAAGATATCTATAATAATGTCGATTATTCCACTATTATTCTTTCGGCTTTGACCAGCCGCATATCGGTAGCATAGGAATTTAGCATACTTTCGCTGAAGCAGACTGAAGGTGGTAAAACGGAGAAAACAGTTTTCACTTTTAGATCAAAATCCTTACGCTTTCCAGAATAATATTATGGTCTAATTTGATCTTTAAGACACACGAGTAGTAAACAGAAAGCTCGAAAGTTCCCCTTAGAGTATCCTACAGAAAATTCTTTTCATAGGTTTGGGAAGGTGGCTCAAGTGTAGGTTAACTGTAAGTCGAGATATTACTTCATATTAAACTGAAAAGTGGCAAACAAAATTATAATTATTATTTAGATTTTGAATAAACAAGTTCATAGACTAATTTGCTGCTTTTATATGAAATTTAGATGATGTTTTATGTGAATAAAAATGGAGACATAATAATGTATGTCTGGCATAAGATTTGTGATGTTGCTTTGTCAGCTTGTAGAGACATAGAGTTATTTCGAAGTATGACAGATGAAAAATGAGCAATGTCCTTGCCGGGACTCGAACCACGGACCTCTTGAATACGCGCCGAGCGTGCTGACCACTACAACACGAAGACATGCTAAGAAGGCGGGAGAAATACCTTACCTACTCTCTCTACGGATTAGGGGACCCAATCGCCCAAATACTGGTGGTGAAGAATGATCCTCCACTACCTTTTTTAGTTCGGGTGTCGATGTAGAATTATTAGGTTGTTTTTGAAGCAGAAGAGATGAAAATGTGCATTCCCCTCTCCGGGACTCGAACTATGAACACCTCGAATAAGCGCCGAGCGTGCTGACCACTGCACCACAAAGGCATGGTAAGAAGGCGGCAGAAATACCTTATAAGCTTTACTATCGTAATGTTCGAATGACGAATGTTATCCATTATATGTTTGTTCCATCGTTTCTTTGACTACTACATCACGGCTATTTAGCTTAAAGAATTTCTTATTTTGCTTTCGCTTAAAGAAATGGCTATTTCGCTTAAAGAAAGTTTTACATTTAACATTCCTGAAGTTTTCAGTGGTTTTCTTTGTTACATAATGAAGCATTACTTCCTGTATTGCATCAGTTGTTTAAAAAATTCGTTTTCAGACATCGCGAAAGGAAAGAATGATAAACTGAGAGGTTTGCTTAAGGAATTAGCAAGTGATATCAACGAAATTGCTATAGAAAAATTCCCTTGGGAGCACTATGGATATCTTATGGATGTTTTACGGATGCTATTTTACGCTAGCATCCGCAGGATCAGAGCATATTAACTATAGCAGTTTTGCCTTTGCGAAAATAAATGAAAGATGATGCATATTCTGTGTGTGCGATTAAAAATCCATATATATCACCGCCGTTATCTTTTTTATTTTCATTTTGTTTAGAAATGATTTTTTTGTTTAAACTTACAGAATTAATGTAGATTGACAGAATAACATCCTAGTTTCATTAATAAGTGAAGGCATCTATTAAAGTTTCAAACAATAAAAGAATCAGAAGCCAAACTGATCCAAGTATGTAGAGAAAAGAGATCACGTGTCGGATTATTAAGGAACACAGGAGAAAAGCGAAATCATCTCAAGAGAGTTACGTTGAAAACATAAATATGTAAAAGAAAATTCTTCAAAATTAAACTTTTGATATATTATCAAGTGAGATGATAAAATTCTGTAAACATTAGCTAAAATCTGATTTCAAATGCCTGAAACGAGGAAAAAAATGTCAAATCAAAGTTTGGTTAAAGCAAAATATGACGACACAATATAAAACATTTTGGCAAACTAATCCCGTGTAGAACAGGATTAAAATCTCTCAGAGCACAGAATTACTTAAGAAATCAAACATTAAAAGTAATACATATGCGCAAAGTGTACAAAATTATTGTTTTATATAAAGACAAGTAAAAAAGTATTAAATTGACTAAAAAAACTTCATATAACAGATTTTATAGGAAACTGAAGAGAAGTTGGATAAAAATTGGAATTAAAAGGAAAGTAATTTAAACAGAAGCTAAAACTTTATTTTATTTGATCTTTTGAAAGAAAATTCTACGGGCGCTATTGAGCGCTTTGAGAAAGATTGTCCACGTCTACGACATATTCGTTTACATATTGTTTATATACAGGGTGTTTATAAAGTCCCGGACTCATTTTGATGTTTAATAACTCATAAAATAATAAAGATAGATTAAAATTAATAACATAAATGGTTAGATAGACTCAAAAAGCTTTCTGTCCCTTGTCAATGAACTTCCACGTGTGTCCCCTTCGTCGCACGGAGAGTATCAAGTCGATATTGAATTTCACGAAAGGTACCGGCAAGCATGTCGGCATCCACAGAGGCTATTGCGGTTGTAATTCTGGCTTTTAAGTCATCCATGTTCGACGCTCTCCTCCTGTAAACGTTGTCCTTTAGAAATCCCCAAAGGAAAAAGTCCAGCGGTGTTATATCGGGTGATCTGGGTGGCCAAGGAATTGGACCTCCTCGCCCAATCCAACTTCCTGTAAAATGGTCATTCAAAGAACTACGAACGATAGTACCCCAATGAGGTAGTGCACCATCTTGTTGCGAGAAGACATGTGGCTGAAGCTCTTCTAGTTGTGTGAAATACGAAGTTTTCCAACATGTCTTAAGTAAACGACTGACGAGACCGTCTTTTCTGTAAAAAAGAAAGGCCCCATGACTCGGTCGTGCATTAGTCCACACCACACATTAACCTTTGGGGAATCCCTTTGAGCCTCACTGTATTCATGGGGGTTTTCGGATACCTTTCAGATACCAAAAACAAAAGAGAGAAAATTGTAATTAATAAGCAGACGATATTTAGAAAAGTACAGATATTTAGACTGGAAAATGAAATTATCTGAAATTAACCACTCGCGCAGACGATATTTACAAAAGTAAAGATATTCAAAGCTAAAAAGGATAATATATAAGTTATTCCATCCATAAAGGCCATAAGATTGTTTACATCTTCCTTATTTCATGAGTTATTAAACATCAAAATGGGTCCGGGACTTTATAAACACCCTGTATTTATGCTACATATTTGTTTGCTTGCTAATGTAAAATGTAAAATGCGACGTAAAAGATTACTTTTATGATGAAAATGACTTAAAGGCAGAAACAAAAATTAGAGGTTTTCACGTGTTTACAGTCAATGTCGAAAACCAATAAGTTCTGTGAAGTTGGTGAAGGTCACGCTAGCGTAAACTTTAAATCTAGAGACAACCGCAACCGTATATGACGTCGCAGAGATTTTGAATCGATTCGGAGGCCAACCATACGCAAGGTCTCTTCTCTTCAGAAAATTTTGTCTTCTTT
This sequence comes from Stegodyphus mimosarum, assembly GCA_000611955.2. Classification (NCBI taxonomy): domain Eukaryota; kingdom Metazoa; phylum Arthropoda; class Arachnida; order Araneae; family Eresidae; genus Stegodyphus; species Stegodyphus mimosarum. The sequence continues at coordinate 6,308 of KL812873.1, read as the reverse complement.
ATGCAGGATATTAATTCCAAATAAGCCATTCATATTTTTTTCAAAATTCTAATATGAGTTCTTCCTCGTTAGACGGCATAATGTTCTTTATCATTTTCCCCTGTAATCCTAAATTTAAAGAAACTGTTTCTACAGAAGAAGAACCTATGTCTGATCACACGCGAAATTTATGTAGTTTCATTCACATTCCACCTTATTCTAAAATGCTTTTGTTTATAAGCAAGTATTGAAAGTAAAATTAAAAACATTTACTCTATAAGATATTTCTCCCGCCTTCTTCGCACGCTTTCGTGGTGTAGTGGTCAGCACGCTCGACCTGTATTTGAGACGTTCGTGGTTCGATACCCGGCGAGGGCATTGCTCATTTTTCTCATCTCTTGCTTCGAAATAACCTAATGTCTCTACAACTCTCGCCAGAACTAAAAAGGTAGTGGATGATGATTCTCCACCACCGGAATTTGGCGACTGGGTTCCCAAAAGCTCAGTCGCCCTTTAAAAGGGAGTGTATATAATCTATTTCTCCCGCCTTCTTCGTTGCCTTCGTGGTGCAGTGGTCAGCATGCTCGACGTGTAACCGAGAGGTCCGTGATTCGACTCCCGGCGAAGGCGTTGCTCATTTTTCATTCTTATGCTTTAAAAAAATCCTAATGGCTCTGCAATTGGCACCCGAACTAAACGGTGGTGGATGATGATTCTCCGCCACCACGATTTGGCGACTGGAATCCCTAATCCCTGTCTGCCCTTTAAAAGGGGGAGTATATAAGGTATGTGTCTCGCCTTCTTCGCATGCGTTCGTGGTGTAGTTGTCAGTATGCTCGACGCGTAACCGAGAGGTCCGTGGTTCGAATCCCGGCGAGGGCACTGCTAATTTTTTTCATCTCTTGCTTCGAAATAACGTAATGTCTCTATAACTGGCGTCCGAACTAAAAAAGATGGTGGATGAGGATTCTCCACCACCGGGATTTGGCGATTGGGTCCCCAAAAGCCCAGTCGCCCTTCAAAAAGGGAGAGGGGAGTATAAAAGGTATTTCTCCCGCCTTCGTGGTGTAGTACGCTCGAGGCGTAACCGAGAGGTCCGTGGTAAGATTACCGGCGATGTAGTTGCTCATTTTTCATCTCTCCTGCTTCGAAATTACCTAATGACTTTACAAATCATATTTTATTTCCATGAAAACTATGGATAAAAACTGAATTCCACTCTTCTAGTTGACAACAGGATCGTTAATGTTTTACACCTCTTAGTGATGGGAAAGCTGATGTCAGTGTAACTTGAAGAACGTTTAGTTTAGCACTTATTTTCGGGTATGTTGCGGGGTTTACACTATTTAGCTCAATGTTCAATCTTAGAACCCCACAAACACTAACAAGCGAACAATCGCTTAAGTGATAGAATAAGCACATAAGACTTAAGGAGGGTTAACTGCCCTTTATTTCTTAGAATAAATACAAACGGTTCCTAACTCAGAACGTACACAAAGCCTCCACTTGGCTTGAACGTAAATAACTATGAAATTAAAGTAAACTAGCCAAACTAAAGCTATCTGAAAGGTATAGCCGAAGCTATCAGAATTCTAAGTAATTGGCCCTTAAATATTAATTTAATCTGCGAAGCCAAGCAAGGGCCTAAAGTATGGCCGAGCGAAATACCTAAGAGAGAACGTATCCAAAAGGCAACCTCGCGCTAGCCAGGGAATCAGACTCTCTCTGTAGAAGTCAGTGAAACATCAATTTAAATAGTACTCTTACTCATTTACATTCACTGCGTTTCTGAAATTACATTCTGGTAGGAAACTGTAAGCTGAAATTAGAAAAATAGGAAAGAAGCATAACTTAAAATAACTGTTAGTAAAATTAGGATAAACCTTACAACGTTTTTAATATTTAGTGTAATATTTGCATTACACTAAATGCTAAAAACGGCGAGTTTTTGGCATAATACTATGGAGTCGCAAACAATGGACTTTGTTTTTAATTTTAGAACATGAAATTGCTTCTGCGTAGAGAATTTTATGTACATTATGCAACGCATGCAGCTTAATATCTAACACATTGCCCTCGTATGACCATATAATGTCCTGATAGATAGTTGTGGGATACGATTAGCAGATGTAATAGGTATGCCTATGTTCGAACTTGTTCACCACAATTAATTTCTGTTACTTTGTAACAAAACATTTGGAAAAGCAGCTGCAATAGAAATTAAGCTTCCGGTTAGCAGTTAGATCATGGAAAGTACATCTTGCAAATTTTTCACATAAGCTTAATTCTTTTTAACGCTTAACTTAACAACAAAGTGACATTTTGTCAATGAATTCATGCATGTTAAGATTCCTTGAAAACTTTCAACAGCTTAAATTTGACAGCTTAAATTTGATCACAAGTGTATTAATTTATATTTCAAAGTATCTTAAGTAGCGTAATATATGGCTAGTAAAGTAATTTAGGCATTCCAAATCATTCCTTATACTGGAAACAAAGAAATTCCTTTTGTTTAATACTTTCGCCAGCATCGAACGGTCCTATTCATTGCCATCCGGAGGAATCCAATAATGGTGCTGGTAGCAGCTCGAACGAAGCAAACAAAGAGAAAGAAAGTGTCTGACCTTTGGACATCATCAGAATTTTATTACATCTATTCCTTGACAGATCGGCAATCTTGATTGCTACATGAAATCACTATGTGGACAGGGGATGCCATGGAAGCATATTCATATTCCCCTCCACTCCGTTGCTCTCGAGTTTTCCGTGTTCCTGACACCTCATGTCGCATCGAGTTATCTTTCGTAGATTACATAAATTCCATTTCATTTCTTGTACTGAATATAACTTCGATAGACCTGGCATACTGTATTTGACTTTTCGAACGTTTTTCAAGTTACATTGCAGGGGTGCCACATAGTTAGGAAGAAAAGAAGACTAGCTATCAAATTAAATACCCGTATGAAAAACAGTCTTCATGATACATTTTGTTTTCACAAAGGAAATAATGCTTCTAAAATTTGACATCACTCCAAATACTGTTGGTTTTACAGTGACTGTTTCAAAAACGATGCAGGATAATACAGTGCTCGAATGGTTTGTTGAGCATTTATGGCAATAAAGAATTATGGCATTTATGGCAATAAAGAATAGGTTTGCAAGCTATAAAAATATTGGGATTCATTTTCGTAGATATACCCAAATCTTAAATTTTTATACACGTTGTTCCTTGCCAAAAAAAAATTCATTAAAATGTTGTTTATATAGTCATTAAAAGAAATCGCGTGTGTGTCTATCTTACACACAAAGCGCAGGTACTCATGCAAGCACGCAAGATGAAAAAGATGTAAATCAAAGTTTGAAACTTATATATACATTAGTCCCTAACTCTTCATTTATTTATTGAACGTTTTCATGGAATCTTGACAAGCATGAATTCCTTCACAAAATGTTATTTTGCAATTAAGCGTTAAAAAGAGTTAAGCTTCTGTGAAAAATTTGCAAGCTATACTTTCCATGTACTTAATTATGCAGATAAGAAATATTAACTGCTTATAATAAACTTCTGTAAACTACATCATTTCAAAATTAATAGTCGCTATCATTTGACTACTCCATACTACCGTTAAGTTGCTGCGAACTCAAACAACCAATACTAATTTTAAAGAGTTATTAATTAGCCAATCAAAGTGATATCGAAATCGAAATTTATGCATTGTGAATTAGGATTTCCGCCTGAAAACGTCATATTTCGCTTCTGCTTCTCTGCTAACGAGATCTTCTAAAGCTCCAGGAATGTTATAAATTTTGAAACACACCCGCTTTGGGCCTCATAATTTACGTTGTTTTATTCGTAATATTTAGTAAATAAAATAAAAAAGAAATTTGCCATGACTACAAGCTGCTTAGGAATCGAACCGCTTCGCAGAATATTCTCTCTTACAATTGGAGCTTAATAGTGAGCAATGCTTTGGGACACCTAATATACGTACTTATGCAAATGAACACGTGGCGCCTGTACCTGGCGACACTATAGATCACATTTTTACTCCTAAAATCTTTTTAGTATTCTAATTGGTAAGAAAAGTTTGTGATCTCTCTATTCCACTTCCACTCATTTATGCCCAACTGAAATTCGTTCCTATTACAAACATAAAACTAACATGGCATGGAAAATTTCTTCTGTTCACCAATGGTATCTCGCTGAACAACCAGGCCTGTCACTTCTGAATAAAGACCTAGACCTATCCAAACGTCCATGACCAAATTCAGAAGTGGGCATCATCGATGCATGAAATTTAAAGAGAAAAGACCTTCCTCTGGTGTGCCTGTTCCCTCCCTGCCTCTCCCGCTCAACTACTGGATTGTATAAGCGTCTCCCTGAGCCAGCTGTCGGCTGAGCAGGACAACGTCAGCGATTTACTTATGCGGCAAGGTCTCTTAGACTTGTTGTAGGCTTTTCTGCCCCAAGGGGAAGAGAAACAACAGCAACAGTATTTTAATTAATGTATTAGTTATAATTTGCTTTGCAAAAGTCAAATTTTGTGGACTTTACTAATTGTTTAAAACTACTTATTTTACCTGATTTAAATAGAACAAAGGACCTTATTTAATCCATACTAAAAATCCTTATGTTTTTCGAAATCAGGAAACTGAAGGTATCTCCAATGTCCTTGCCGGGTTTCAAACTCTTGACCTCCTGAATACTCGTCGAGCGTGCTTCCAGTTATCTCATGAAGGCATGGGGAAAGAAAGGAGAAAATACTTTATGCACAGAACAATGAATCTGTTGAAGAGATACTTAGTGATGTAATCACTTTAAAACGTTCAGTTTAACATGAACGCAGCCTAGTTGTTTCTATGCTTTACAAATATGTGAAGGTTAATGTCATTTTATGTCTATTAGCTTTCTTGCCACACTTTGTAGGTATAGCTATTGCTATTTTTAGATGTATCTCATATAAAGTCAATATTTTAAAATTTACCCAAGTTTGTTCATTGATGCATCATGTATCTTCAGTTATATTCATTTATAGTACAAGTTAAATTTCGTAGCAGTAGCAGGAGATTAGTAGAGCGGTTTCTTCAAAAAACTTTCCTTTTGGTAGCTAATGAAAGTTAAACACTCGGATAGAAGATTGAAAAGGAAGATCTCAGGCTATACAAGTATTCAAATCGCGCTGGTAGGTGGAACAGAATGCAAAGATGCGTCTACTGGCCAGACAAGTGAGGTATTGGTAGATGGTTCATTTCAGTGTAAATTGTGTTGTTGATTCAAATCCCCTTGGAGCAGGAGAGCCTACACCAAGTCCAAGGGACCTTGCCGCGCAAGTAAAGTAGTATCAGTTGTTAAGCAAGTTTTATCTAAATTGTATCTTGTGTTCTTGCTTAACGTTTTGTTGTGAGATAAATGACTCGGAGGTTTCGTTGGTACGAGAAGAAATGTTTACTTATATATCATAGGAAAAGATACAATTCAGCATAATACAAATTAGGTCACCTAACTTTACTGTAACTTGGCACTTTCGAAACAAGATTTATTTATATATATGTAGCTCACTGAATCCATAAGTCAGTTTAATTTTATGGACTTGGGTGAGCTTATAAGATATTTCTCCCGCCTTCTTCGCATGCCTTCGTGTGGTAGTGGTCTGCATGCTCGACGCGTAACCGGGAGGTTCGTGGTTCGATTCCCGGCGAAGGCGTTGTTCATTTTTCATGTCTCCTGCCACCAAATAACCTAATGTCTCTACGAGCTATACATGCTTTAAATACAATTTTAAAATATGAAATAATACTATTATCATAGAAAATACTGTGCGATTATAACCAAAAGAAGCTGAAAAATCAGATGACACTTAAAATGTTTTCCTCTAAAAAGTAAAATAGTTAGAATAAATTAATAAATATATTAAAATTAAATAAAGGAATAAAAACTATGACAAGAAGAAAGGAAATATATAAAAGCCTTTATATTAAAATCTTCATGGGAAGAATAATCAATATAGGATAAGTAACTGAAAACAAAACTAGGCCGTTCTTATTTTTAAATTAAGCATTATACAGTTTGAATTCTAATGTTTTTGCAAATAAAATGTTTAAAGTCTCTTTTAAAAATAAATAATAATTTAAGCAAGTTAAACAAGATTATAAATTAAATTGATGCCTTGCCTGACATGACCACCTTTACTCTGTTGTGGGATTTGTTTCCCATTTATTCTACATTAGATTATAATTTAACCCGGCGGAAGGCGCACCAAGAAAAGTTACTTGAGCGGGCGCGTGGGATTTCACATACCCCAATATTTAAAATAAGATAAAAAAAGGTT
>KK113572.1:269139-285943 GCA_000611955.2 Stegodyphus mimosarum | reverse complement strand
TATACCAAATTCAATTAACATTGAGGAGGTAAAATTTTGAGAGCTAATTTTTTAAAAACTGCTCTTGCGAATTTTACAAAACTCAGCAGTTTGGCATAATTTGAGTCATAGAATCGAAATATGGAAAAGATTGGCATGTCATTTCAGAAAAGTCCGATTTTGTGTCATAATACCTGTATGAGGTTAGGTTAAGTTATTCAATTATGGCAAAGCACACGCGGGCTATCTGCCTAAAGGAAGGGATGCCTTCGTGGAGGACTTTCTGAGGGAAACTTTCTCGTATACACGTTACACATAGGAAAAACCCCGAAAACGCCCATGCAGCCAGCCCGTTCGCGGGATTCGAACCTCGGACCGAACTACCAGTGTTCAGCGTCTTTACCGCTCGGCCGCTGGTGGGCAAACCTATATAAGAAAAATGTTATATATAAATCTAACACATATCCTAAGTCGCGCTTTCAAAACGTGAAAAACGAAGTTGAATTTCGTCAGCTGGCCCAGTTGAACGGAAGATATAAAACTGTCCCATTTTTAGTCCAAAGAGGCAATTTGCCTCGGAGGACTATTAATTTCGTTTTGCATTTTGCGTTGAAAACTATAAACGGCGAATCACTTTTCAATTGTTGCCACCAAATATTAGAGCCTATTTAAAGAAATTAAATAATGAAGAATTTGCGTGAACGTATCTATGTTTCTCGCATTGTGATAAAACGACGGTACCTAGAGCCACCAAAATTTGAATAACGTAATCTTCCATATAATATGGGCAAATGTGGAAGCCCTAATTTGGAATTTGAAATTTGTTTTGTTATCGATTTCATATTTTGTAACGCTTCAAGGAATTTTTAATTAACAAACTAAACTATTTCAAAGCGAGCAATGGCACCATCGCACGAAAAAAAAATTATCTCAAGTGCACGAGAGTGTGTATATAAAAATTCTAGAGATATGTTCATTTAAAAATTATTTTTCGATATTGGTGAACAAAATTTTGAGTACGCAGAACATGATATTTGTAAAAAAAACGGTAACACACAAAAACACTTCTTTGGACGTTAATTTGAAATCAGAAGTCTTTGAGATTTATTTATGTAGTTATTTATTTATTACAAGGAAGGAAAAATGTTCAATTTACCAACATATAAGGATAAAAAGAACTGAGCTCACTGAGCTGAGTAATAGAGTGTGTACATATATTTGTATACTTTTGGTGCAGCCGATCGCAACCAAAAAGTGAAGTGCACATCTGCATGTTATAGCAGTCCTATATAGAAAGGTTGACAGTTCTCAGGCTTACTCGTTTGTGAGTTATGCGAGATACATACATACACGCCACGGAAAAAATCCCTTCTGAATCCATTTTAAATCAGTTTTATATTTCGTTTAGGGAAATAAGAGTCATTTATTCTGTCCTAATACAGATGTCACACAAAAACAGGGTTAAATTGCATTCGACAGCGCTCAAAATGGATATTTTCGTTGAAATATGGTAACCGGAATTTTCGTGATTACAATACTTCCTTTACTTCGTACAAGTAAGTAAAAAAAATCTGATGTGTACACTACATGACTTCCTTGTACGGAATATTAAATTATACACATTTTGCATTTCATTTAAACTTATTGGATTGAATTAAATCTACTTCGTCGATGGCACATAAACCCCAATAGAATAAATGCACTCTTTAAACTTTACTATACTTGTTTACCATAGCGACACTCTGGCGCTAGGTTCACTTAATAACGTTACATCTCATTCATTTTATAACTCAAATGCACAAAAACTATGTATATCATCTCAATTATCTAATTTTTGTCACATGTTCTATTAAAATACTATGATAAATCTAAAACGATATGTAAAAAAAGTTAAACAAAACAAAACATTTTTTTTTTCACAGACGATTCAGTATTTCTCATTCAATTAATTCAGATCTCCAGTGTGATCATTTCGTGACAAGGCAAAAACGCATAAAAATCAAAATATCTATATTAAAAATTACGGAGTAAATTTTAAACATTTATTTCTTCAAATAAATTCCAGAATGGATTAAGCATGATTTAATTCGCAACAATAAAAGAAGGCGTTATCTTTGTTATTTGCGAGGCTTAGTTTCTCTAGATTGGCTACAAATCCAATATTCTCCTAAGTTTGAAATTTAAACAAATATGTCGGCACTTAAGCAGTTTTTAAATTGTTGATAATTCTGCAAATCTTTCATGAAGATTTACTAAAGGCATAAAACCCTTAACCGGCAGCTTAGAACAACGTAATTCAATCATTTTTTAAAAGAAAAAAAGACACAGTTTATTAATATATATAGAAATAAAGAAATCGAGATCACTGAACAGAGTGGATTAAAGAAATGAGCTCACTGAGCCGAGTAACAGAGTGGATATATATACATATATTTATATACATTTGGTGAGGCCGATTGGAACCAAAATAGGTGGTGCACATCTACATGTTATAGAAGTCCTATATACAAAATTTCAACTTTCTGAGGCTCCTCGTTTTGGAGTTATGCGAGAAACATACATACGTACGTACGCACAGATACCACGAAAAAATCTCTTCGGTATCCCTTTTTAAATCAGTTTTATTTTTATATCAGTATAATTTGTTTTGGGGGGGGAGTTTTTTATTCTGGTCTTCAGATATCACGGAAAAGCATCGTTAAATTGCATTCGATAGAGGTCGAAGTGGATATTTTCTTTGAAATATGATACCCTAAATATTTTGTGATTACAATACTTCCTTTTTACTTCGTAGAAACCCACCAAAGAAGCACAAAAATGTACTGATGAGGCAACGTACCATGCTGCCAAAAAATATTTATATCGCAAAGTGTTTCTGTACTTGTTTTTTCGAAAATGTACAGGTAGACTGTACAGCAGACCCGTCTGTTTCTAGTAGTGTGCAGTCTACAGGTATTTAAAAAAATCAAGTATATAATTTATACACCTTATTAACATGCATATACGTACATATAAACGTACATTCATAAAAAATACACAATTATAAGAATTACCAAGCATTAAAAAAATATAAAATATTAAGAAAATTAGGTAGATCACAAGCTATACCGGTCCCAAAATATTTATTCTATTAATATAAACCTACAACGTTGCCAAAATATATTTATGTCTCAATTTAGGTGTGCTCATGGCAACCCAAATGGCTTTCCAGGCATTTCAGCAGTACGATGACAGATTATGATCCCTCCTCTTAGAGTTTCAGCATTTCAGCATAGCGGTGAACCGCATACTGCAGTTTTCATCATCTTCGGCGAAATCTCAGACAACTTTCTGCACCCATACAATACAGTGATGCTTGCTTAAAAACATCACGTGCCCCCCTGCTTTTTTTCGTGTGTGACATATTAGGATTTTGATGCCAGTGTTGTTCAAAGCTAATTCGTGTAGAAGATTTCAAAAAGTGTTGCTACTGCTGGCTTTCAAATTGTCGAGTTTGTTAATCAAAAATTTACCTGACTTTGCCGTTTTTTCCTGTATTTCGTCTCATGTATCCTATAAGGCGTAGAGCCCTTCTGTGCTTATTTTCCTGCTTGTGGCTGCTATTTCGTGTTCTATGAGGTAGCGTCTGATAAACTATATTGCAACGGAAATTACAAGCTTCAAGTTGCAAGCCGAGGTTTTCAACAACCTTCCTGACAACGATGCTCGCAACCTGTCTTTTTTAAGACGACTAAAACAATTCCTCACCAGGAGCTGCTGCAAAACCAAGTTAGTTCTGCTAGTACTGCTACTCCTGCGACCTGCAATGATAGCGACAATGAAGAATTTCCTTAACTTCCAACTACTAAGCTAAATGTCATACGCGCTGAAAGTCCTGTATGTTCCGATGATGACATCAGAAAATACAAAGCTTTGGACGGAAGTTCAGATTCGGAGAACGGTCCGAATGAGGATACTAAGAAACGCACTCGAAAACCTATTCGGAAGACTGCCCCTCATCCTCCACGTTCTGAGCATTCCGATTCACCGATTGCTGATCAGGCTGCAGCTGCCTCCAAACCTAACGCTATTGACACCACTCCAAATAATCAGCCTGCACTGGCAATACCTTCAATTACTCAGGGCACCTTAGGACGTAAACCGCCACCCATTATGATAAAAGATGACAGATTCACCTTCTCCCAGGTTAAAGCTCTATTAATTGGATATAATCTGCAAGCTGAACGTGAATATTACGGACAGTTAATTCAGAATGCCTTCAAAATCCAATCTAAGACTCCAACTTTATACAGACAAATCATTAATGTGCTTACGAATGCTGGAGTCCGCTATCATTGTTTTGAGTTTCCTGCGAACAGATGTATCAAAGCTGTAATCAGAGATCTACCCTTCGTATACTCCGATGAATGAAATAACGGATGATTTACTTGCTATGGTTAAAGTGTTATTCGCGTTAACCAGTTAAAACGTAGAAGAAACGGCGAAGTAATCAACCTCCCCCTGTTCCTTGTAACTCTTAAAAGAAAAGATAAGAGCCATGAGATCTTCTATGAGAAATGTATTAATGGAATGAGAATCACTATGGAGAGATATAACGGTCGTGCTGGGCCACTGCAGTGTTTCCGCTCAAAGATGTGTCCGATGCGGTGACTCACATGAGTCATAAAACTGTGACAAAGATAGAAGCACTCCACCGAAGTTTGCCAACTATCAGCAAGTGGGTGACACTGCAAATTACAGAGGATGCGAGAAATTTCCTAAGCCAAGACCTCCTTCATCAGTAACATCTTATGCTGACAGAGTTATAACTAACAAATCCTACTCACAAGCCCTTGCAAGCGGTCTTGTAGCGGAAGTTATCTCTGAGACAGAAACCATACTCTGTGAACTTAAAAGTTTCGTTTACATCATTAAAGAATCTGGCCTCCCACTTCTATTTAAGCAACTCACTCAAGACATGAAATCAGCATCTTAAGACACTCCAAAATTTAATAATGGATAGATCAAAAATACGGCGAATTATATACGCTTCATGGTATGGAACGCTAACGGTCTCCAAAATCGAAAGCATGAACTGCGAGAATTCATTCATGATCACGACTTTGACGTTGCGATTATTACAGAATCGCATGCGCAGCAGTGTCAAGGTCTTAAAGTTTCGAATTATCATAGCTACCGCTGTGATCAGATTTCTCATTGCAGAGGGGGTGCAGAGGGGAAGAGATTTTTCTTCTTGTCTCATAAATGAATGCATTGATAATGACTGTGAATCAGTGACTATTTGTGTTACCCTCCCCGTGTTCAAAGATTTGTATTTTTGTGCATTGTATAGCCCACCCCAAAATCACTTTACTGAAAGGCTGCTGGATATGCTATTACCCCAGAATGTTCCTCTTATACTTGTGAGGGATTTGAATGTCAAAAGCATTGCATGAAACTGCAAACGTAGTAATCCGAACGGCAAAATTCTCCAGGGTTATATTCTAAACCATCCTGTGGCACTTTACGCACCGAATGAATGCACCTATCTCCCTGATAGAATTGAACATTCAGACACCTTGGGCATTGCATTATCGAAACACTCCCATTACTTTAGAAGTTACCTATGAACTCTCATCAGATCATCTACCCGTTATTGCTACACTTGGGGTTCAAAAAAGTGATTCCAATTCCTTAAGGAAAATAACTGATTGGCAACTTTATGGAAATATTATGAAAAATTCTATAATTAATTTAAATGATCTTAGCAGTGTAAAAGTAGACGAAGCAGCTGTCTCCTCTATTACTGAACATATTCAAAGCGCTATGGAAGAAGCAAGCGTTGCTATTAATAAAAGTGAAAAGATTTTTCGTCTCCCTAAGAATATCCGACAAATCATGAGGCAGTGTAATCGACTCAGAAAAGTCTACCACCTAACATGGGATCCCGTAGCAAAAAGGGCCATAAATTGCTTAAACAAGGACATAAAGAAAGCAGTGAAATCCCACAAAGATGAGATGTGGAGCGAAAGGTTATCCGAGATTAACATTCAGAACGGCTCGCTCTGGACTCTGATGAAAAATCTCAAATCGACTTATGTGTCAAATCGTCCTCTTTATTAAAATTTAAAAAAGGCTACCTTTAAATAGTAATAAAGCGGATATTTTTGCTATGCATTTGAAAACACAGTTCACGTCAAATGAATGGCCTGTTGATAAAAATTTCAAATCATGTACTTTACTTCGAGTACGTGACTGGATCTGTGCACCATCTGTCAAAAATATCCCGAAACTTGCCATTCCTGCAGGAGTTGTGAATATTATTAAAAAACTTAAACCGCGCAATGCGCCCGGTAATGACGGCATCACAAATGCTGCTATCAAAAACCTGCCCTGCAACATTATTTGTAAACTGACCAGCATTTTAAATGCATGCTTGTATCACAACTATTTTCTTACCTTATGGAAACTGCGCAAAAGTTATTATGATTCCGAAGACTGGTAAAGATCACACTAAACCTGACGGTTATCGACCGATCAGTTTGCTACCAGTGCTAGGAAAAATCTATGAACGGAGTATTTTATCACGCAACGCAATCTTATATTAATTTACTACCGCCTGAACAATTTGGTTTTCGAGCCAAGCTTTCGACGACTAAGCAATTAGTACGGATTACGGAGTTTGCTGGCTCAGTACTCCATAATAAACAGTGTGTTCTTCTCCTAATGCTAGACGTGGCGAAAGCTTTCGATGGCCATGGGGGACTTATCTCAAAATTGATTTCCTGTCACTTTGGTAGAGAGCTATTACCATACATTCTTTCATCACGAACAGAACTTTTTATGTTTTTGTAAATGGTGCTGACTCCTGCAAAAAGAATATTCATAGTGTATTCCTCAAAGCTCGGTCCTAGGACTGATATTTTATTTATTTTATGCTGCAGATTTTCCAGAAATACCACAGAACAACTTTATTTTGGCTTGCTATGCAGATGTCATCGCGTTAGCTGTGAAACCTACAAATTTAAATCACGCAGACAAAAAACTTCAAGATCTTATTCCTTCGATTGAACAGTGGCGTGTACAATGAAAAATCTAAATTAATGCCTCAAAGTCACAACTCTTGATCATTCGGAAATGCAAAATGAACGCTCCGATCAAAAAACTTCATTCAACGAATTCAAATTACTTCATTCAACGAAACTGTTCTGGTGGTTTCCCAGGCGAAATATTTTCGTATTTTAATTAATGACCGCCTTACTTGGACACATCATGGTTATAATGTGCGTGACAGGGCACTTAAAATCAAATGCATAAGCCAATTATTGATAAATACTCTTCACTGGACCTGAACAAGAAGGGACTTATTTACCTCTCCGTTATCAGACGAGTCATGACTTACGCTTTGCCGACATGGACAACTATCTGATAAAGAACTTAAGAAGCTTCAAGTGGTGCAAATATCTTCGCATTATTACAAATGCCCATTTCTATGTCCGTAGCAAATGTGTTCACGACGACCTTAAGACCAAACCGTTGGCGAAGTTTCTCAGAAAACTGAATGAACACTTCTGTCAGAAAGGAGAAGAATGGAATATAACAAACCACTCTGAACTTTTCAACTACGAGATTCTTCAAGAGGACCGCCATCATCGCCCTTTTGCGGCTTTCATGCTCCGTGATAACCAAAATTTTCCTACATAAAGCATAAATGTTCTTTCGCATCTGTTCTGTACAAAATCCCAGCAGAATATACACTGCTGTGCAAAAATTAAGGACGAAGTCGAAAAATTAGCATATCAGCTAAACGAAGAGGCAGAGCGGACAGAAAGACCAATCAGGAGATTAAGTAAGTTGATGTACTTAATCTCCACATGCGCAGACATGCAGGTAGACGTAATGGGGGAGTTTCTGAGTAGTATAAAGCATGTTGTCGGTGGATCAGTATTTCTGGCAAAGAGATTGCACGCCGTATAGCAGTTAAAATCACACCGAGTTGCTGCCTCAGCGAGAAATGGCGAATAATCAATCTGTTAGACGACATCTGGATGCTTTTACCCGAGGTCGAATCATTGGGAAGTTGGAGGAAGGCCGCAGTGTGACAAGTGTGGCTGCAGAGTTCGGAATTGCTCACAGCATCGTTTCACGACTTTGGAGACAATTTCAAACTACAGGAACAGCTATCCGGGGGTTTAGTAGTGGTCGTCCACGAGGAACCACACCCGCAGATGGCCGGTATATTGCCTTACAGGCCAGAAGAAACAGGCGGCAGACAGCGGGAGAAATCGCTAGACACACGACACAGGCGACTGGACGACCGATATCGCGTTTTACCGTGGCCAGAAGACTGCACGGTGGTGGTCTGTTTGCACGACGCCCTGTACGGTGTGTACCTCTAACGCCTGCCCATCGGAGAAGGCGTTCTCTGTGGTGCCGGGAACACCGGAATTGGAGAGACAATGAATGGGGACGAGTACTCTTTACAGATGAGAGCAGATTTAGTCTGAGTTGCGATTCTAGACACATACACATCTGGACAGAGCGGGGAACACGCAATAACCCCTTCAACATCATCAAAAGGGACTGTTTTGGAGGTCGCGGAGTTCTCGTTCGAGCAGACATAATGCTTGGTAGCCGGACCGACCTTCATATCTCCCAAGGAGGTTCGTCACCTGGGACTGCTATTGTAACGAGGTTCTTCTTCCTTACATGCGTCTTTTCACAAGGGCTATGGGTCCTCAGTTCCTCTTCATGGACGACAACGCTCCACCTCATCGCACAGTTACTGTCGAAGAGCTGTTGGAGAGTGAAGATATTGAACACATGGATTGGTCGGCAAGGCCTCTGGATCTAAATCCCGTCAAGCATGTACGGAACTTACTAGGGAGACCCGTGGCAGCACGTAACTTATCGCCAGTAACAATTCCGAAACTGCGATTGGTGCTACAAGAGGAACGAGCAGCAGTGTCTCAACAGCTCATTAACAACCACATATGCACAAATGATGTGAAACCTGCCTAGCAGTCGAGGGAGATCAAATCTCCTATTAAAGACCGGATGTTTCTTGCTGGACACCCATCACAAGGATGTTTCGGCCTTCAGTCGCATTGCGCTCCATACTACTTTTTCAATAAAACTTCTTTTTATCCCTCTGATTTCTCTTTTAGTAAGTGTTGCTTACATGGAATGGAAGGTATAAAACTGTCCCATTTTTAGTCTAAAGGGGAAATTTGCCCTGAAAGATTATTAATTTCGTTTTGGCATTATTGGCTCTGACTCCAAAGTATAATATAACAATCCTTATAATTATAATTCCGTTTCATGAAAAAACGTTAATCCACTTTTTAAATCGAAAATAATCGTTATTTCGTTTTTAGAAAATTCAGAACAACTCTTTAGAACGATGACAACAACAATCTACTGTTGCCATTCCAAGAACAACAAAAATTGAATAATCTTTTTGTTGCCATTCTCAAAACAACAAAAAATAAATAAAACAATATTAATGTTATTTAAAGTTTCTGTATAAGTTCAAGCCACAACAGTACTCCCTTGCCAGTAACTAAGTTACTGTACAGTCTATACACTTTAAAATACACTTTTTGCAAAAAAAATATGCATGTTAATGCTAATCCCGAAATCGCACAGGGGGTTTTATTGTCCGTCCTGTACGTGACTGTTTTGCAGGACACTTTTTAATTTTAGGAGGTAAGTCTGTTTGAGGTTTGGCAGGTTGTCTTATTGACGTTGTTGTTTGCTTCGTGGTAATGTCTGGTGTTTGCAAGAAATAGGCAGGCTTTAATCTATCAATAGACACTGTAACATCTTTGTGATTGATTTTTACTGTAAAATATTTTTCTTTTCTGACAACCACTTGAAAAGGACCATCGTAAGGGGGTTCTAATTGCTTTTTAACTCTATCTTTGCGAATAAACACATGTGATGTTGTTTTCAAGTCTTTAGGGACGAATATTTTTTGGACATATTTATCGGATACTGTTCTTGGTCCAATTTTTTCCATAATTTCTTTTAGCTGCTTGACAAAAATATCAGGTGGTGTAGGAGTTGTGCTATCGTGGAAAAATTCTCCAGGTAATCGTATATTTTGGCCATACACCATTTGAGCAATGGTATATGCAGAGTCTTCTTGCATAGCTGTGCGTAAGCCAAGAAGAACAGTTGGAAGTGTTTCACTCCAGGCCAGGCTATTGTGTGCCATAAGTGCGGTCTTGAGAGATCTATGGAGGCGCTCTACCTTCCCATTTGCTTGGGGGTGGTAAGCCGTTGTATGTTGCAATTTTATTCCGCACATTTTTGATAGGTTGTTGAACAACTCTAAACTAAACTGCGTTCCACGATCTGTAACTAGGCGACATGGCGTCCCAAATCTTGAAATCCAATTAGAATAAAATGCTTTAGCAACTGTGTCTGCTGAAATGTTGTTAAGTGGAATCACTTCCATCCAGTTAGAGTACCGGTCAATGCAAGTGAGACAGTAAATATTCCCATTTGATGGTGGCAGGGGGCCAATGATATCAATATGCACGTCACAAAATCTTTCTGAAGGCAGTTGAAAATCACCGATACTTGATTTTGTGTGTCGATTAATTTTACTTTTTTGGCAAGCCAAGCAAGATCGAGTCCAAAGTTGTACATCTTTACGGATACTTGGCCAAACGGATACTTGCACTGCTGAAATTGTTTCTTAGCTTCATCTGTCCACTGGATTTTCCATTTATCTTTTTTCCGGGCTCCCTTAAGGTAGTCATGTAGGAGAGATTGGTTTTTTGATGCATTTTTTAAATATCGCCGATAAAAATTAATAAGGCCTAAGAATGTTCCGAGTTCATGAATGGTTGTTGGAAGTTTGTAATTAACAATAGTTTGGACTTTTTCAGGTAAAGGTCGTGATCCTTGAGGAGTAATTAAATAACCTAAGAATTCTATTTCTTGTGTGCCAAAGATGGATTTGGAAACGTTAATGCGGAGTCCATAGGCATTTAATCGTTCAAACACTAGCTTCAAATGGATTCTGTGTTGTTCTTCATTAGCAGATGCTATCAGAATGTCATCTAAATATGGGAAAGCGAAATTTAGACCAGAAAGAACTGTATTTATAAATCTTTGAAACGTTGCTGGTGCATTCTTCAAACCAAAACTCATAACATTAAATTCATACAGTCCAAAAGGAGTGATAATAGCAGTTTTGCATCTGTCTTCTTCGGCAATCGGCACTTGATAGTAGGCTTTAAATAAATCTATTTTGGAATAAATATTAGTACCTTTTAAAATATGATGGAAGTCCTCTATCCTAGGAATAGGATATCTATCAGGAACTGTTCTATCGTTTAGCTGTCTATAACCTCCGCATGGACGAAGAGAACCATCTTTTTTTAGCACCACATGCAGAGGACTTGTCCATTGAGAACTCGAGGGTCTTATTATGTTATTGTCCAACATGAATTGGAACTCTTGCTTAACTACTGCAAGCTTTCGAGGATCCAACTGTCTTGCTTTAGAATGCACAGGTTGACCATGTGTTATGATATGATGTCGAACATTATGTTTTAAACCTGATAAGAATAAATTTGGTTTGCATAAGTCTGGGTATTGTTTTAGAAGAGTATTAAATTTTGTTGAATGGGTTACTGTAACGATATCACTATTTTCACTGATGCAAGCAACTTCACCAGTTACCTTTAGCTGAGTTACTCCATCAATCAGTTTTTTGCCATGTAAATCAATTATTAATTTAAATTTATTAAGGAAATCAGCTCCTAAAATTCCTTTATTAATTTTGGCCACTATAAATGGAAATTGGAATTCACACCTAAGTCCCAAATCAAGTGTTAACGTTTTGGCCACTATAAATGGAAATTGGAATTCACGCCTAAGTCCCAAATCAAGTATTAACGTTTTTATACCATATGTTTCGATTTCGGTACCATTCGCAGCATACAACTTGAAATCCGCGGATTGTTTGTCTTGTGCTGATGCAGGTAAAATGCTAACATCGGCACCGCTATCCACTAAGAAACGCACTTTCGATTTTTTATCTCTGATAAATAGGCGAAATTGGCGACATTCTGGAACATTATCGGCAGTAGAGCTTGCCGCCGGCCCTACTGCGCATTGTCGTTTCCCTGATTGGATGACCTCTCAGTTGACCAACTGCACGGCTGAGTACATTTATCCTGATGACATTTGTTACCGAAACGGAAATGATAAAAACAATATTTTCCTTTAGGATTAAATCTTTTCCTAGAAGTACTGCGAGATCGTCTGCGAGATGGAGAGTTGTTCCTAAATCGTGGTCTCGATATGTGATGAACAGTCATTTCGGCAATTCGCTGTTCAAGGGATTGAATTTTCATTAACAGTTCTTTATTCGAGCAATTACCAGCTGTTGATACACCAGAAATCTCTTTAGAAGGCGTCATATCTGAAATTCTGTCAGCCATGATCGCCAGCTTGGGTAATTCTTCATCACTAACAAGTATTATATTACGCATAGAATGCGGCAATTTTTCTAACCATAACGTTTTAATTAAATTTTCGGACACATCCGATGTTGCAACAGATTTTAATTTTTGTAATAATTGACTGGGTTTTAAGTTGCCTAAATCGATTCCTGTGAGAAGTTTTTTAATTCTAGTACTTTCGCTTTCTTTAAATAAATCCAGAAGCCTTGTTTTGGATTCCGTATATTTAGTAGCGGAATTAGTTGTTACGATATCCCAGATGTTCTCAATATATTTCGGTTCTAACTGTGATACTATATAGTTAAATTTCGTTTCTTCAGAAACAATTCCATTTATCTTAAACTGAGCCTCAACTTGAAAAAACCATATTTCTGGGCGATCCAACCAAAATGGAGGAATTTTGACACTTACCTTACACAGTTCGTGTGCAGGATCTTCCACAGTTTTATCGTTTTCAGACATATTCACTTAAAAATCAAATTAGAATTATAATTCCGTTTCATCAATGACGTTAATCCACTTTAAAAAATCGAAAATAATCTTTATTTCGTTTTTAGAAAATTCAGAACAACTCTTTAGAACGATGACAACAACAATCTACTGTTGCCATTCCAAGAACAACAAAAATTGAATAATCTTTTTGTTGCCATTCTCAAAACAACAAAAAGTAAATAAAACAATATTAATCAGTATTTAAAGTTTCTGTATAAGTTCAAGCCACAACAGCATTTTGCGTTGAAAACTATAAACGGCGAATCACTTTTCAGTTGCTGCCACCAAATGTTAGAGCTCTATATTATATTTAAAGAAATTAAATAATGAAGAATATGCATAAATATATGCATGTTTCTCGCGTTGTTATTAAACAGCAGTAACTTGAGCCAGCAAATTTTGAATAACGTAATCCTCCACCGAATATGGGCGGGCATCTGGAAGCCCTAATTTGGAAATTGGAATTTCAAAGCGAGCAATTGCAGCACCGTGCGGGAAAAAATTGTTCTTATCTCCAGCACGCGAGACTGTGTATGGGAAATTCTAAAGATATAATCATTTTAAAATTATTTTGCGATACTGCTGTTTAATTGAATTTTATGGTTTAGTGCAAAGAACATGATATTTAATAAATAAAGGTCACACACAAAACGTTAAAAAAAGATCTCTCTGAGCGTAATGTAAAAATCTGAAAGCAGATTTTTGTTTTTTAATAACGGGTTATGGTCAGCATAATTTTGCGAAACACAATGTAGTCTTCAAATTAGTTTGATTAATTTATTGGTCCAAGAAATTGGATCAAGTAAATTATCTTAAGATATGTAAAACTATAACAACATAGCATTGAATTTGAGGGAAAAAAGGGCTTATTTTGTGAACTTTGTATTAAATAATAAAGCTTAAACTCATTCATCAATAATTTTTTTTTTGAGCTACTGTTGAAAAGTAAGTGGAGACACTACATTTCTTCGTGTTGAATTTTCATTTAAAAATTACGAATAATATTATGTTGTAAATTTGAACTCAATAAATAATACGCTATTGCAAACCTTACAATCAGGTAGAGAGCGCTGTCATAAATGTACTGTTTGAATTGATTCTCTATAAATAGTTTCTTTATTTGTACTTTATTCAAAAGCCGCATCACTAAACTCCGTCATCAACAATCTGATTATCATGGAAGCTCTGTATTTAACAGCAGAAAAGTTTAAGTTACCTAATGCTGGAAAGTGTATGGTATGATATGGTTTATATTTCTGTTATAGATGTTCGTTTCTGGAATTAGATGTAATAGCAGTTTCTGCTTTGTTAAGAGCATTGTGCGCATGCGCTTTCTCTCAAGTAGTACGTTTTTGTGATCTGCAACGTCTGTTCTATTTAACCGGTATTGTTAATTTCATTTCACTGTAATATTCAATGGCAGATGCTGTTAATGAACAGGTAAAGAAAATTTAAGATAATTTTAAATATTGATAAAATAATAATGTGACTTGGGCTTCATACATCGCCATGTATTGGCCGCCTTTTGCCTTTAAGCCTATTTAAACATCACGCTGAAATTACTGTTTTGTAAACTGATATAAAATATATTTGGTGTATAGCTTTGATTTCGCTTTAAAATTGTTTCGATTAATTCATTCTGTTTATTTTTCGACCGGTATAAAGTATTAGCTCATTGCAGAAATAAATGCAAATGTTAATTTGTTCAGAGGTAAGCAATATTGATACCAGTAATGTCACATAAAAGTATTTGATAAAAATTGCATTATAAAACGTTACTTATCCTCTGTTTGTTAAATTTTATGTTCCAAATTTCAGCTTTACAGTATCATTGTACAAACAAAATGAGCTTGTAGGTTTTGTTACGTATTTAAATGAATCAACACATTCCTTGCTTCGACTCCATTTTGGTCTGTCTTAAAACATAAAATTAATAAACATGACGTATTGAACGATATCAGCAGTTTGTTTCCTTTAAAATTATGTATTTAAAAATTAATCAGCTTTTACAGTTTATGACATGTCTATGTGGCATAGTTTTATATAAAGTTGAATGCGATCAACTTTCGATGCCAGTAATCATATCCAAACTATATCCTTTGTGGGAATCTTATGCACGTGTAAGTTTTCTTAAAAGTGTCTGTATGGAAAGAATAGTTTAATATAACTGCTATCGGTGAAAAAAAGAAAATCTATGACATGAGTGAACATTTCTTACCTTATGAACCGATTATAGAGTACTTATATAATGTGCATGCAGAGTGCATTAACACATCTGGCATTATGAAGAAACTGTAAACAATGTGCATATTTGAAATCTCTATAAAAAGACTGAAATTTATGAGGAGGTAAAAAGAAGGAAATGTATATAAATGGAAATATGCAGAGAGATTTAATTTTCTATATGTAATGTCCTTTTGTAAACACATAACTGAAAATTTCTTATTGAGAGTCTATGTATTTTATATTTTATTACTTTTACATTTTGAGAAATATGAAATAATGCATGGTGTTTTTCTAAAATCTTTCTCCAAGTAATTGCTTCAAAATCTTTTCTCCCTCTAAGATATAAATATTAGTTTTAAATTACTTGCCTGAGTAAATTAGAATTTGATGTTGGGAAGGATTTTATAAAATTCTACCATTTTAATATATTAAGGTATGTAAATATAAGTTTCTAAACTGTGAAAAAATACTGTTTTATGTATTGCACAGTTTGCCATTTTTAATTAGGGATATTATATGCTGTATTGGTGACAAATAATTTAAGAGATAACAATGGAGTATATCAATTAAATTTTTTAATTTTATTGTGATGTTAATTGTATAAGTGGTGTTATGTCAGAATAAAGAATTTTCGGGAAGAGTAATAGCTTAGGTACTGCAAACTGAAATATTTATTCTCATTGCACAAAAAGCTTTTCGGTCTGACTATTGGTAAAAGTTTTAGGGATAATTTATTACAAAACAAACAGCTTACCAAACTTGTCTTAGATTGAAGAAAGGTATTTGTACACCATAGCTTCATCTATCCATCAGTTTCTTCTGTCCGTTTTGGTGTTTAGTATGCAGCGTAAAGTCTTAATAGAAAATTATGAGCGAAGACATTTTTAACTTTCTAAATATTATAAGGTACAGTGCAGTTCTTGTTTAAAATTGCAGTTAGGTGTGAGAGAGCCAAATATAGTAAATATCTCTAAATAGTTCTCAAATTCTTTTTCTTAGTTAACCAATCTTTTCTCTAAAAATGGAACGTTCATAAAATTCTATATATTATTTAAAAGTTAGGAACCGAAAATTAAGTTCAGTTTATGATTTGCAGTAAACTATTTGTTTATTGCTGTTACACGTGTCACATTTAACACATTTTGATCAGTACTTTCAAAATTATGTATTTGTACTGGTTTCAGTACTCTTTTGGCTTAAATGAAATGTTTTGTTTTTGTAGGTTAATGAATATAAAGAGAAAGTAAAGTCACAGGTAAGTTATTTTCTCTTTAAATTGTTAAGTAGCTTATAGCATAATACTTTTTGAAAATTTCACTGAAATGATTTTTATGAATATTTTATTTTAAAAAATATATTTCATTTACAGCTGTTTACTTCTGAAAAGAAATACTAATACATAATCATTCAAATCACTAATTAATATACTAAGTCTTTCATTGCTGTCTGTGCAAGCCCACGTAGAAGGCATTGTTGCTGGTGCAAGAAATATTTACTTTTCACTCTTTGTTAGCTCTCTGAGGTAGAGTGTATTCCTGGCTCTTGATTTCTATTATTTTAAAGATGGTTTTTGCAACTATAAGTGATCAGGCCTGTTTAGAAAGACTAAGCAAAAACACGATGTGATAGCAGCAGTAGTTAAATTA
>KK113572.1:239191-269050 GCA_000611955.2 Stegodyphus mimosarum | reverse complement strand
AGCAATAGAATTTAGTGCATGTCTAAAATCACTTTTTTGGTTGCAGCAGAATGACCTGAAACTTCAAATTCTGATTTTGAGGAATTATTACTAGCACTTCAGCGGATATCCAAATTAACCCACAACAAGTAGCTCAGTCACCAACATGAACTAAATATAAGCAGTGGGCCTGATAGTCTTTTGGAACAATCATTACAAATTACTTAAGGAGGTAGGAGCGTTTTTTAAAACCCAAATCAAATTAACATGTGCTAGTGATTTTCTATTGCAACTGAAATTTAAGATTAGATTAAGAGAGTTGGATAAGCCTGTAAAAAGAATCTCAAGTCCTGTCCCAAGTAACCTACATTTTTTTTTTAATGTGATTTTGTAATACTTTGTTTGGTATTTTTGTATTAGTGCAACCACCTTAGAAGCTGCCAAATTATGGCAACCATGCTGATGATGATTCCTTGGTCAGCATCGTTATTTTTGATTGCATTATTTATGCTGTGTTCTTAGCTCAGACCATTTTTATGAGCAAGTCATGATATTTTTTTGCCTTAAATTCAGTTTAAAATGTGCTCTTCTAGAATTTGGCGGTAGTAGAAGAAATTGCATTGCGGTAAAATTTCTGCAGGAATACAGTGTCTTGTCACAAAATTGCTAATGGGAACAATTGTTTTAAATCTGATATTAAAGCTGTCATCGCTAAATTTTTACTGCAAGAAATGAAAGAAATAAACCACTTTGTAATAAGGTTTATTGTATTATCTTTGTGAATAAATACCTAATTGAAATATAAAATATATGTAATATTTATGTGAATAATAACTATGTTCTTGCAACTGAATTGAATGATTTAGCCATCACTCTCTTGCATCTCAAAGAAATCGCCGTTTTGTGCCAAGGTGGTTGCATTGATACGTATGTATTTTTTTCTTTTTCTCTTGGGTAGTTTCTTGCATGTTTATAGGCTTGAATTTTCTTTGGATAAATAGACTTTTTTCAGAAATGTTTTGTTTATTTTTATTATGTCGTCATAAAATTCGCTACACGAAATTTTGAAGTAATTTTAACATTTAGCAGATGTTCAACAGGAGATACTTACGTCTATCTCTTTCCGATGCCTAATGTTTCACATAAGTGAAAAAAGTCTCAGCTGGAGCAGATGTCCTAGGCAAGAGACATCACAAACTCAAACATTTTAGATATTGTAAAATGAAATATCCGTTTTTTTAAAAGAAGCTTAAAAATTGCTCTCAATTTCTCTTCAATAGTATCTGGTACCTTTTCAAAACCTGAACCACAACCTATGGCTCAAAATGTATGTTCATCAAAAATCAATTAATATTTACAGAATCTTTTATAATTTCATTAACAACTTGTGCTATCTCTTCTAAATCAGATGAGGAAATTTCAATTCATAAATTTATCCATAAACTAACTTTATCAAAACTGGTTCTTCACAACTCAAGTGCAACAAGTATTGGGTACTAGAATTATAAAAATTGTCTACACTAGAGAAGAATTTTTGTTTTTGAACATCATTATTTTCTTTGAAGGAATTTTTTGGCAGATGATGATTTAAATTTGTGGAGTTTTCTTTCCTGAAGTTCATAAATTAATTGAGAAATGCTTTTTCTGTGATAGAATTAGCTTCTAATTTCAGAACTACATTATTAAATAACTCTAGAGTATTGTACAGAAATTTCAAAAACAGGTCACTTTCTAGATTTTAAAAGAAATTGAATAATTTTGGGGCATTTCTCAGAAGATAAAAAGTATGATTTTAGGCCATCAAAAAAGGAAAGAATTTTTTTTATTGCAAGAAACAAACTAAGTAACCATGTGTTGCTAGAGATAATCCTTTTTTGTAATCCGTTTCCACTAATTCAGAGAACTCTCAGTTTCATTACTCTAGCTGTATATATGTAAAGTGTTTTATAATTTTTTATAACTTCTATATTCAGGGGTAGAGAATTGGCATGCTGTTCGTACTGAATTGTGTACAATGTGGTCCTAAAATAGGTCTATTTAAATTACTATTTTAAACACATTTTCATTCCCTTTTCTCTTCACACCACCAAAACTACTGTTAGTGTTAGGTTAACTTAATTTATCAAAATAATGCAAAACTTTAAAGAGCGTTACAATGCATTCAATGATTGAAAACATCCTGAAAGTTTGAAATCTGGAGTTTTCGGGACTTCAGTGATTCCAGAATATTCTGTATTTTAGGTCAATTTAAATCTAGTAAGATGATATGTAGAAATTATAAAATTAAAAATTCGAGATAGTTGTTTATGGAATAATGAAGCATTTACTATCTTACAAGAATCTAAATTTACCAAAAGAGATCTAAAAATTTGTTTGTTTCATTAAACGTTTCTGGTGATGTAAGTTGTTTTGCTTTGTGTGCCAGTACTTTAATTTTACAGATAGGCATAATTTCTTGTTTAGGTACAAAGCTTCAATATTCAAATCCTACAATTTCCACAGAGTTTCTGACCTTTCTGCTGCCAACCTGATTTACAACATGTTTCTCCTGACTTACTTTTATTCTTAAAATTTCTCATGGTTTGTATGTAGCTTGGCTTAATACTTTGTTATTTGCATTAAAAAAAAGTGATTTTGTGAGTCTGAAAGCACTTGGTTTTTCTCAATATAACGTATAAAAGGAAACCAAAGTCATTTCATCAGTGAGAAATTATGGCATGCTTCTGCTTTGTGAGCAAGAGAAGCATTTTTAAATGGAGACAGTGGAAAAATGCTTAAATGTATTTTTTAAAAAATTACGTCTTTCAACCCCCTTTCCAAAAAAAAAAAAATACTTTAATCATTTTTCATGCAAATGCAATGAACAGTGGCAGATTTTGCTTTCATTAAGAAATTTCACAATTTTGTTCAGAGCAATTGTCATGTAAACTTGATTTTGCTAATAAGTTTCTCTAATGTGTCATCACTAATATTAGATCTAAATTTAGTCCTTGTTTTTGCAACAAACTGAAAATCCTCTTGCACTCTGCATTACTATGGGGAATTTTCAGGGTTGCCAACATTCTAGACAGTTCACTAAAAAATTCCATTAGTGCCTTTCAGTTTCCAGTTAAACTGCAATGCATGCCAAACTTAGCTGGTTTTATAACTTTATTCAAATTTTCTAATTGCAACATCAAGATTTTCTCCGAGTCATACTTTCTCTGTTCACACTTTTTCTGATCAATACTTTCTGTGCCAAAAAACAGGTTTTAGATATTCATTGAGCAAAGAGTGCCACTGCATGTCATCTGGCATATATTAGCCAATGAGTGCAAAGCAGGAAAGAGGTTGTTATTTCGTTCTTCTTACCACTGAGCTGTGTAAGTGCACGTGCTTTCGAGAAATGGTTTAAGAAATTATGATCTTTTGTTTTAGTTATATCTGCAAAAAAGGTATAGTGCTGATGTAATTTTGAAAATTCATACACAGAGGACTTTCCTTCTTTTATTTCCTGAAGGAAATGTAGTACAATTACTACATATACCATTTGTCATTGTGATTTTTCGATTTTGCACAGTGGAAGAGTCAATATTCTCAAACATGCGTACACAAAAACGAAGACAACATAAGTTCTATTGGGGGGGAGTCAAATTTTCTGTTGAAACAAAGGACCAAAAAGTTATTAATGCAGAATGCTTGTTCCCAGCTTTTTACTGGAGCAAAACATACGACTGAATGCATCGGATAATGCAGCAGCTTTATGTAGAAAAATGTTTCCAATAATGAAATTGCTAAGAAATCTTCAAATGCAAGGACCAAAGCGGCTGCAGTTGGAAATGGGCATGAAAAGTAAATCTTCAGTTACTGATTGCATGAAAATAGTTCAATTCTGCCTCTTAATGGATTGAAGCAATAATGCCAATTCAAAACTGTATCCATATTTGTTTCCTTTTTTAGTCCAGTCTCTTCGAAAGTAGAGTGTAGTTTACTTTCTGTTACTACTGTAGAAGAACATTCAGCAGGTTTTAATATAGCACAGCTAATAATTAAAACTCTAAAAGAAAATGCAGTTCCTCTGGATAATTGCCTAGCTCTTCGTGTCGATAATGCATTAGTAATGGTAGCTTGAAGACTGGTGTTGCAGGCATCTTAAAAAAGGAAAATTCATACTTACAGATTATGAGGTGTACCTGTCATCTCTCAAATTTAGCAGCTGAAAAAGGGCAGCTTCTTTACCAATAAGTGTGGATGAACACATTCTTGATATTTATTATTATCTTTAAAGAAAAAAAAATTTTTTGAAACTTTAAGACTTTTCAAAACTTTTGAAAGTGCATGCTGGCTGTCTTTAAAGACATGTTTATCTAGAATCCTTGACCAATGGAACCAATTCCAATTAAAGCACCATTCCAATAGAATTTTAAACTTTTTTTAAACATTTAAATACATATTACGGAACATTTTAATTTTATCATTATTATAATTGATATTATTATTGCTACATGACAATACAATCCCTTACATATAGTTTACTTGTTTTTACAAACAGGTGTAGCCAAGCTTCATTTTTTTTCTAAAAATTTTAAACTTTACATTTATAAAAAAAAAAGAAATATTTTTGTTCCATATCAAAATCAAACACAGCTTTCATATCACTGTTTCTTAAATCCCTAAATCAAGTCATATTTTCCGTAAGCATACTAGAATTCAACAAACTAATAAATAAAAAAATCTAATTTCTCACAATGAGATAAGAAAATAAATACTTCAAATCTGGGGCACTAAGCAATGCTTCACACACATATCATCAATGAATTAATATTATCAAGTGCAATTATGGTAGAAGACATTGCATATTAAATGATAAGGTAAAAGTTATTTGCAGGGTCAAAATTTACAGTTTTGCTACTGTTGAGTAGATTGTCAGATTATCAATATTCATCTTAAATGAAAAAGTGTTAACATATAAAAACAATTAAAAATAAAATTTAAATACAAAAAATGTCTATAATATAATTTACAATTAAAACAACAATGCATATTTAAAATACACAAACGATATATTAAACATTGCATATAAAATACATTACGTTACAGCTCGGCATCACACATAACTTACCTTTGTTCATTTGCACACCGATCTGTATTCGCTCAAAAAACACCAAATTGCACAAACTGTGTCCATGTACACATCGATCTATTTTCACTTAAAAAAAATCAGAGAATTGAACAAACTCATCATCGCACACTGCCTTGACTTTGTCCATGTACACATCGATCTATTTTCAATTTTAAAAAAAAATCTTAAAATTGCACTGACCTTGGCTTTGTCCATGTACACAGTAATCTTTTTTCACTTAAAAAAAGTCAGACAGTTGAATAAACTTCTATAATAAAAAAATATCTCCCGCAGTAACATTATAAATCTAACATTTCAACTTGGTTAAAATAGAATTTAAGTTTTCTTCAAATATGAAGCTATAGTTTAACTACAACTTGTTTTTACAAACAGGTGTAGCCAATATTACGTCATAAAACAAATGTCCAAGCCTAAGACAAGTAACCAACGTCTCGACTTGTACATCGTCTTCTAGAATCTTCTAGAATTGAGCCTGATGATGTAGTTTAGAATTCGTAAAAAACAGAACTTACCTAGATCGTTACTTCGGCATCGTCTGAAAACTGCGGCACAAAACAATGAATAAACCTGCTGGTTACAGAAACATACAAAGAATAAACCTACAGCAGTAGATTTCCCCCCCCCTCTTATTCTGGGATAAATTTTGTTGCAGTCACTCTAGTAATAAATTCAAAGTGATCATTACTATTCAATTGATCTTGACATGGTCGAAATTCTGCAGAATATGATTCCAGGTGGTGACTGATTGTCACGCTATGCTTATTATTATTATTTCATTTTGCTGATTTCCACACACTTTTTAAATGTTTCTACTTTCTAGTTTTTGCATTGACAAAATTATATATATATATGATTAACTATTTTGTGCATGAATCCAGCTTCTTGCTTTTCAGTTTTATATATGGACTAACAGTCAGAATAGCTATTTCCTTGCTTAACATTCTTATTTATTAATATTATAGATGCATCCAATATCCGAACATGTATTCATTTTGTAAACAGGCTTTCATCCGTTTCAAAAATTGCATTTTTTCCACTCATTATCTGTTTTTTTATCTATTAATCAAGAATGCAGATCTGCCTCCTATGAGTTTTAAGACCAAATTATGATATTCCTTTAAATGTTGTCAGAGTTTGTAATACAAAAAAAAAGAGTACATAAAAAATGGTGCCATTGCTTGTTCAAACTTGTTGTTGCATGCATGGTTGCCAAAATTTGATGGCTTTTACCAAGGTAGGAAGTAAGTCTCTGGAATTTATGTGCTCGATCCTCGGAACTTTTACTGTGCATTGTTAATGAACTGTATTGGAAATTGGTTAAGATAAAGATGCTTAATTTCTTGGGCTATCATTATATATGTAATTTATTGTCATAACTAAAATGTTATAGTAGTTGTTAAAGGAAGAAAATTTCTGGTATGTAGTTTACTATAACTGTTTTCCAGATTATAATGGCATTATGGTTAGGCTTATTTCTAGTATTTATAATGTATGCATTTGTTTATTTGTAAATATATATGCTATACAATTTTTTTCTGTCATTTTCCATAACAATGCTTTGTGAGCACTGTTGTTGCAATCAAATCACTTTCCTTTCAACTTAGTAGGAAAATTATATTTTGTATTATTACACAGTAATATAGGCATGAGTTTTTAACTAACTTAGGGAGAAAGAAAAACAGCTGTTAGTTTGTTTCTTTTTGTTTGAAATGAAACAATACATATAATTGGACATTTGTGCAGAAAAATATTTTAATTTTTAGTTTTGGGTGAGCAACTGGCAAATTTTCAGATATTTGGTGATAGCTCTGAAAGACAATAAAGAAATAAAATAGCTTGCTTCAGTACTAAAAAAAAGGGAGGAAATTTATCACTAATAATGTACAAACTTTCCAACAGTCACCAGACCCACTTTGTTCTCTCGGCTGAATGTTAACCAAAATTTTTCGGTGAAAATGCGCTTTAGCCCACTGCTTGGCGATGTTTTGAAAATCGCCAATTCGGCGCGTTTCTGCGAAACGTCTTTGCAATTAATTGCAACCTTCCCGACACGCTCCGCGAAAACCTATTGTAAACAAAACATAGAATTCTAAACCATAAATTAGTATGGAAACTGTTGCCTCAAAAATATAATAAAATAATATGCAAAACGAACATTACGATCATTAAAATATTTGTCAGTTACCTTTAAATTAATTATTTACATTTTATGTTGTAATACTTACACATTTTATGCCGTTACATAACCTTCCCGACACGCTCCGCGAAAACGTAACCAAAATGGCATCCCAGAAAGAAGGAATTTTTTTTAAAAGGGCATTAAAATTACAAACGATACCATGTACACACCGTTCCGTTTTAACTTAAAAAAAAATCTGAGAATTGCACAATGTAGGCAACGTACACAAATAAACAAAATAAGCTAGAATAACGAAAATAAATTACAAGAAAATGCCATGTGCACAGCGTTCCTTTTAAACTTAAAAAAAACTTCAGCGAATTGCACAATGTAGGCAACGTACACAAATCAACAAAATAAGCTAAAATAACGAAAATAAATTACAAGAAAATGCCATGTGCACAGCGTTCCGTTTTAACTTAAAAAAAACATCAGCGAATTGCACAATGTAGACAATGTGCACAAATCAACAAAATAAAATAAATTGCAAACGATACCAGCGTTCTGTTCTTCAGCTGAGCCAAATTATTTCAATAAAAGGCAACAAAATATAAAAATTAAGCAACTTGCATTTCCAATAAAGTAATAAATGTACATGTACATTCACTCACCTCTCTCAGCATCACAGCTAAATCCATACGACTCGGTATTTAGCGAAATATAAGGTACGAAAATAGCAAACGCAAAAACACCGCATTCAAAGAATACAACGACAACTGAAATAACTACTTAAATTAACACTTGAGAATTTCGAATAAACCGCTACGTCATCTCACATTACCAATAAAACCGTTCTTTATAAAATAGGAAATATGCATGCGCGAAAACTACATGTTTCCGTAGCTTCAAAATACCCAGTCAGCCATGTTCGCGGATATACGGAGTTACCCATGTTGGCGCGTTTATTGCTCATTCAAAAACAATCACCGCCAAGCAGTGGGCTAAAGCGCATTTGGGCCAATTTTTCTACTGATCTTCAGTTATTAAAAATTTTGTTACAGGTTTTTATGTAGCCTGATTTTGGTCTTCATTGTTAATACTAGCAATATATTATTTGCACCTGAAAAGAAAAATATTTATACTGATTTTTAATCTTCTTGATGCATAACAATTTTAATTTTCTGTTTAGGCAGAAGAGTTAGTACTTAATATTTTCCCACAGAAAATATTAGAACTTGAAGCTCTTCTAAAGGTAAGCTAATAAAAATTTTATATTTCAAAAAGATTCATGCATATCTTGAATTATTAGTGTATTTGGGACAAATACATGAATATAATTTTTTAATTACCACTTTGTTTTACAATAGTCTTATGTACTTTTAAATTTTTTATGCTTGTCACTGATGTAGATATTTTTCGAATTTATTTGTTCCGTTTTAAAGTATATTCAACAGCCTCTTTCTGATGCTGTTTTTTTTTTTTTTTTTTATCAGTTGTTGTTTGTTTTTTTTTTTTTTTTTCAGCAGTTTTGATAGTATTCAAAAGTAACATCACACTCAGATCAAATGTGTATATTTGATTTTATATAAATTTGGGCATTGAACTGAAAGTTTTATTTAGAAATAGAATGACTCTAAACTATTGAATAATTAATGCTTTTCAGGAGACCCTTCTGTTAAGTATAATTATGATTGTCTTGTGATATTGAAATTTGTTCTATTAGTTTTTAAGATAATGCATTTTAATGTAAAGAGTATTGAAATTAATTATTATATTAATCTTAGCTATTGGTGTAAGTCTTCTGCGATTCAAAGAACATTATTCTTAATAATATTGCTTGTGCAGAACTCTTAACTTTTCATCGATTAAGACTAATTTCTCTGCATAATTGTTAGAAGGAAAGTAAAATCAGTCAATATGTTCAATTTTGTTCCTGTCCCTAGAAATGTGTATACTTCTGTGAATATGTTTTAAAGTATGAAAAAGAAATTGTTTTATTGTTATTAACATAAGACTCATTTCAGACTGAAAAATTCACCGTTACAGATTTATCATCCATTCATTGTGAACTGAACATTCCTATCCCAGATCCTCCTTACGTAAATCATGATTCAGATGAAGTAAGTTGGATTATATTTTCTTATGGAGCTATTCAGTTTATATATGAATACTTTGCATTACTATGCATATCCTGGTAGGTGAAACTATTCAATATGTTGCATTTAATCAAAAAGTTGAGAATGTCTTAAATTTTCTTAATATTCATATATGCTTAAATTATTTT
This sequence comes from Stegodyphus mimosarum, assembly GCA_000611955.2. Taxonomy (NCBI): domain Eukaryota; kingdom Metazoa; phylum Arthropoda; class Arachnida; order Araneae; family Eresidae; genus Stegodyphus; species Stegodyphus mimosarum. The sequence continues at coordinate 259,546 of KK113572.1, read as the reverse complement.
AATAATAACATGTATATTTTACTTGCCTGAATGAAAAGTATTCATGTTAATATATTGATCAGAAAGCATAAACTTAGATAAAATGTAGAAGTAGAAAATTAACTTTGTATATCAAAAGATATAGTAGCTGCATGTACTGTCTGTTCAAAAAGTCTCTCTTAGTGGATTATTAGATGGAGTTACTCAACTTAATTAAGTGGAAACACTCCTGGGTTACAGTAAATGCTAAAAACGTTTTCTTGAAGCTTGAAAGCACATGTTTGGGAGCACTTGAAGTACAATTTGGTTATCGATCCACGTACACCACTCCCTTGGTCTCCCCCCCCCCATTAGTAACAAATTGGACAAGCGTGGTGGGCATATTTTCTTCAAGATGAAGACTGTTTGATGATTAACTGTTTTATATATTCTGTATATTTGCAACCAGCACAAAACATTTGTTCCACTTAAAACACTTGCTGCTTTGTAGTTAACATTCTGGCATACACCTGTATTGCTCAGCTTGTGACAGAACAATACTCTAGCTAACAGCAGTTGGTCAGAATCCCCTTTGTTATCGTCCCTGTACGATAGTTGTCTATTGAATTGAAGGTTTGTCTGTGTTGGATATTTTCATAACACATATTATGCACATTTCAAAGACTGAAGTCTTTCAAATACTTCTTTCACAAAAACAAGTACCTACGTTCACTCTGGAGAGATTTTTTGTATGTGCTGTATATAATTAAATTATCTATTAGCTTCATATGAAATTAAATGTCTTAACTGTATATTTTATTTTGTAATCTGTTATGAACAAAAATATATGTTGCTTTACTGTTTAGTTAATTAACTAATTGAAAATGTTTTCTATCACAGTAGCTGTATTTTGCAAGCTCATTATCTTAATGTCAGCAGTGACTGTTATAGTAGACATTGCAGATTTATAGCTTTATGAGAAATATATATAAGCTCTTGTCAGATAGTGTTTTAATTCTAAAATAGTTTGTGTATCAAATGTGTTTTTTCATTCTGATTGTAATTGGTCTTTTGCATCCCGTTTAATGTATATGCTTCCTATTATTACTAAAACATAGCCTCTTTATTAAAATAAAAACATTTCTTTCACTCATCTAAGATACAGAGCAATCCAGAAGACAAAACTTACTTATCTGGGTTGGGTAGTGTGATAATGAATCGAAATCAGTGCTGATGCATGGGAAATAAAAACTCGGAAGTGTATTCATCTTATTATATCTACACTACAACATAATACAATTATACTGTAATATATACATTATAACAGTTTCTGGAACATTTTACTGTCTCCTAAAGTTTTAAAACACCTCAATCCGCTCAATGTCACGAGGGCCTGTGCGAGGAAACTTCTTTTTTTTTTCCTTACCTCGATGACAGCCATCACCATCTGTATCTCAAATGAAGAGGAGATTTATTTTTAATGTTTGTAAAATACTAATCAGTTTCACAACACAACACTCCCACCTTTTTGATTTTCAGAAGCAAAATCAAATAATGGTATACGTAGTACAGGAATGCACTTCAATAGGGTACAGTTTACGCACAGGGCGAATCAGTATGCCATTTCTAGTTTTCACTTTTACTACTCTTACACGTCCATCTCTGCTTGTAAGAAGTTCTTGGACACGAGCGATTGGCCAGTTCACTCTTTTAAGGTCCTCACAACCTATTAGCTCGATATCTTCAACTTTTAATTGACAGTCCTTTTGTCCATGCTTTTGTACTAACTGTCCAAGATACTCCTTGCGGAAACGGCTTCGAAATTGTTCTCGAAGCTCCTGGCAGAAATGCTGACTAGCCAAGAGTCTATTTCGATCTAAGGTATCCAAATCTGCTGTACCTGAAACCTTAATGTCCTGTAAGAACATGGAAGGCGTAATTGTAGAATATCCTCAGTCATTCGACACATAAGTAAGTGGTCGACAGTTTATTACGGCTTCCACATCACAGATGATGGTGAGTAACTCTTCGTAATTCACTGCAGCTTGTCCCAAGACTCTCGCAATCAAATTCTTGGTTGTGCGGATTAGATGCTCCCACCATCTGCCTCACCAAGCAGCAGTGAGCAAAATGAACTTCCAAGTGATGGGATGCAAACTTTCCTGAGCAGTTAATTACCTTTACCCAGTTGACTTTTTTCGGCAATGCAGATGTACCGATGAAATTTGTGCAGTTGTCTGAGTAAACTATAGATGGCTGACTTCTTCTGGATATGAACTGACGAAACATTTGAATGAAATACTTAAGGACTTAAGGATGACAGTAGCTCCAAATGTACACAGCACATGTAAACAGTACTACTACCCAGGCTTTGTTTTTATTTTTTGAGAATCAGAGGGCCACATAAATCTATGCCGGTAACTTCAAATGCAAAAGCATCTCGTACTCTGTCTAATGGTAATTAAATGGGTGCAGTAGCTGGATGTTTAGCAAAAAATCATTTACAACGGATGCACTGTTTCACCGCCGATCTAAATCGTCGTCTTACGCCAGTGATCCAGAAATCTTCTCTAATTATAAGAGTTAATGCTTGTACGCCGGTGTGAGAATGCTTTAAATGGTAATCTCTAATTAAACCGTCAACAATATAATGCTTAGAAGGTAATAAAATCGGGTACCAGAATGCATAAGAGACATCTCGTTCAGTGATTTTCGTTTTTACTCTTCTTAAGCCACTCTGATCTCGTACGGTCAAAAGTCCGTTGATGGAGTCTTCAGTCTCTGGAAAACTGTCTCCTGGAACAAGTGAAAGAAGTATGATTTTAGATTCCTGTGTCTCGGAAGCAGACAGGAAAAGTTCTTTATATACAATTTTCTTTTGACAGTTTTTGATAAATCTCTTATCCAACCTAAAGCTCTTTTAACATTTTCGAAAATTTAGAACTTTTCACACCACTTTATCTACTTTTGTAGTTATACTAAGATTTATGCCTTTCCTGTACTCTGAAAAAACTGAAATTTCATTTGGCTTAACCTCTAATTTTGGCCAGCTGTCTCTAGGGCCTTTGAGCCAAACAGGCCCTCTCCACCAATTTAATTCGGAAAAGTGAAGAGGGGAATAATCACGAGAAGGTAAATCAGCTGGGTTAGAATGACCCAGTACATATGACCACTGATTTGCTTTAGTGAAAGTGCAAATTTCCTTCACACGATTGCCCACAAAAGTCCCTCGCGCATCATTTCTTTGAATCCAAGATATGGCCGTGGTGGAATCAGTCCAAAAATATTACCAGTGTATATATTTTTCCCTACCTCGATAACAGCCAACGCTATCTGTACCTCGTATATCAAATGAAGAGATTTTTTTTAATGTTCGTAAGATAATAAGTTTTGCAACACTTTGACAGGCCATTTAATGTATATGCTTTCACATGCAGTTAATGTCATGTCATTTGATGTACTACATCATGCACAGCAGTTATCACAAAAATGCCTTGCATGTTTTGTTGTGCTGATGCACGAGTGGATCATATGCAGTTGTGATCTCATCTGTCTAGCTAAATTTCCTGCCACAAATGTATTATCTGATCTAGTACTAAAACAGTCAAACTAGAAGTGTATTAAAGGTTCTAAACAAAGTGGGACTGGGCTAATTGCACTGTCACCTGTAATGTGGCCAAGGCTGTTGCTAACAACAGGCGTATCTTGCTCTCTTTGCCATGAGGAATTTCGTGAGCTTGGGCTGATGTTACTGTCAAACAAGTGAGCATAAGTAACAACAGAGTCATACGTAAGAATTACCATAATTTTCCACATTGTTTAAGGAGGAATTTTAATTTTTATGTTGATTAATGTAATGTTCTATTTTAAATTAGGCATGTGCAGTTTTACTTTAAACTTTGTCTTATTTTTAATAATATAATGTAATAAAGCCTTTCTTTTGCATTGATAGTATTTCAACTGGATTTTCGCTTTGTTGCTATTTACACAACTTTAGATTTCCAGTTTACATAAAGTATGCTTTTAAGTGCTTATATGTAGTTTTCAAAGGGGCCATGGGCCATTAATAGATGCAACCGTTGTTACATTAAGCAATTTGCCGTTCAGTAAGCTTCCTGCTGTCTTAGTGAGTGTGTTGTACTGCTGCGCGTGTGCTGGTTATAACGTCGCAAAATGTGTACTGCTCTTGAAAACCCCACCAAATGTGAAATAAGAGGAGCATTGTGATTTCTTTGGACAAAAAACAGTTAGTAGCAGACATTCATCGTGAATAGTGTGTTGTATATGGCCCAGACATTATGAGTGCGTCAGTGGGTGAGATTTTTCAAAGAATGAAGAACAAGCATTCACGATGAGTAAAAGAGCAGGAGGGGCCATCTGTGGTTCATTAAATAAATTTATAACAAAAATCCTTCGGATCCATCGATTCACAATCTCTGAACTTTCACAACAGTTTCTGAACATTTCTCACACTGTTTTGTACAAGGTAATTATCGGAAGATTAGACTACCAGAAGTTTTGTGCTCAATAGGTACGAAAAATTCCCACGGAGATCCACAAAACCAATTGAATAAATGCTGTCTTAGACTTTTTTTACTGGTACCACATGGAAGAACTGAACAGAATAGTGACTGGTCACAAGACTTTGGTAGTCCATGTGAATGCTATGAGAAAATAATACTTAATGGCTTAGGGTCGTACTGATTCTCCAACTCATCTGAAAAAATGCCTGTCGAACTTTGTCAGCAAGGAAGGTTATGGTCATTGTGTTTTGGGATACTGATGAAATTTTGCTTGTTGAATTCATGGAATTGTGGTAAGGCAGTCAATTCTGAAGTGTACTGTATACTTTCAGAAAACTGAAACGAACTTTCCAGGGCAAACATCGCATCCTGATGACAACTAGGGTTGTGTTCACAGTGGTCAGCGAACACAAAATGTTTTATGCCAATTCAAATGGGACATGTTTCAGCATCCTGCTACAGCTCGGACTTGGCTCCCTCTTATTACAATCTGTTCTGTGCAATGAAGAAATGGCTTGGCTTAGAACGCAGAACTTGGCTGATGATGAGGAACTTCAAGTTGCTATGATAAGTTGGTTGAAGTCACGGGCAGCTGAGTTTTATGCAGAAATGATTGATAAATTGGTAAAACCTTATGACAGGTGCTGGGATGTACATGGTGACTATGTTGAGAAATAGGACAGCGCTGTACCTTTCTGATTAAAAAAAGAGTCCATGCGAGTTTATTTATAGCGAAACGGAGGTTATTGACGGTTATAAACTATTTTCGAATTGCCCTCTTATTGTAAATTATACTGGTATTTGGTGATGTTTTCTACTAAGGGGAGGTATCTTCTAAATTGCCTTAAATAAAAAATCTTATTTGGGAGCAGATTTACTTTTTAATACTTTTATATTCAAGATTAACATTTAACCTCTGCTAAACTAAGTTAAAGAAAAAATGTATATTCTTCATTTGAAATCATTTTAAGGTACTTTCTCCAGTCAGGATCAGATTAAAAAATTTATGTATGTTTGTATATATATATATACATACATTTCTGAGTCTGGTCCTGTTAACAGAAAGTTTCCAATTTAATTAGTCACTTGAGGAGGTAATTTTGCTGTTTAAATATTTTTAAATGTTGTAATACGACTCTAGAAAAGTGCTTATCAACAGAGATTCTTGTATTTATTTAATATGTGTATTTAATTTTTTCTATTACATTCTTTTAAAATTTTTTAATTTTTACTTAAAATTTCTTTTCTTCATGAAGTTATAACATTGTTATTTGTAGATTCCTACGAAGAAACGAAAGTTTAACGTTTTATCGAATGATATACCTGAAGTACAAGGTAATTAATTTAATTATTAGGCTGTTAAATTAGTTGACTTTGTTATTTGCTTGAAATTTTGTCAGATATTTATGATTATAAATTTAATAAAAATGGTTGAAGTAAGTACAGTACAAAATGCAAGATCCATATCTAGGATCTTTTTGGATATTAGATTATCAGTTTAAATTTGATATGTAGAAGATTTTTTTGTCCCCAGCTCATAATTATTTTCTTAGATTAATCAGGGTTGCCACACTACCAGGAAAAGTCGGGGAATTTAAATATTATTCAAAATCTGGGAATTTCATACTGCAATTCCCGAAAAGGAGATTTTTGTTCCACGGTCTGAAGCCATCACTTTCTTGGCGTATCGTGTGTTATGCGTGTGTCATTCAGACAGCTGCGATAGAGCCAGTTTTTCCAGTGTCAATCGGATTGTCTTTTAGAAAGGCGAAGCAAGTCTCCAGTATCTTTGGTTTCCAGTAACCTCGAGATGCGTATGTGCAGTGCATATTGAACGAAAGTAAATTCCCCCTCATTCTCATATGAAACAAAATCTTTAAATCTTTTCTTCTTTCTGAAATGCCTTATTAGTCATTTTGCAGTAAAATAAAAAAAATAATAATAATAATAATCAGTCATATAGGCTAATCATTTATATATATTTGCCAATATACCATCGAATTTTGTAATTCAGTTTTTAATCCTTAAGTAATTAATTTTTTTAATGTTATTCGTATCATTGAATGTCTCTTCTTCCTTCTAAATTTATTTATTAGTAGTTAATAATACTTTCGAATTGAAGGCAATTTTCTCTGCTATATTTGTGAAACTAATTCTAGCAGTAATATGACATACCATCATGAAATTTAGTTCATATTTTTTTTTACTTATGTATGCTGCTAAATGCTTGAATTTATTTTTAAATATCAAGTAGATTTATTTCTTCCTTTAGCTGCAAAATGTCTTCAGAAAAGACATTTTTAAGTCCCAAATGGGCAGATTCTAATATCAATCCTCAGTGAAGAAAACAATTGCTATTATGGTTATAAAAGTAATGCTTTGGGCTATATATATATATGTCATACATAATTGGCAAGTTTTTTGTATTTTCAAGTTGTACCATAATTAATTTACCCTCAACACAGCCAATGTGCACTACGTGGATAGCCTAAAATTTTCTTGAAATGCATCTGGAAAAGTCGGGGAATTTAATTCTCCTATTTGAGTGGCAACCCTGATAAGTGCTTTTTAATTATTATTAGCCCAAAAAGGGCTGTTGATCTCGAAATGTAGTTTTACATTGGCGAATAACTTTTCAAACTGCTGCCACCAAATATATCGCCCTGTGTTATTTCTTAAGAAATTAATAATGAAGAATCTGCATGCATACATGTATGCTCCTCGCATTGTGACAAAAGGGCAGTGCCTGAGCCATCAAATTTTGAATATCAAAGTTCTCCACCCAAGCATATTCACATGGAACCTTGAATTTTGAACTTCAAATTTGTTTTATTTCATGTGTTTAGAAAATTGTGATTAATTTTTGGGTACATGTGCAAAATTCCATTGACCATTTTTGCGAAAACCGAAAAATGGCGTCAAACAACACTTTTTCGCCAACAATGTAAAACTATGTTTCCAAATACATGGTTGTTACTTTGATAAACCACTTGTGTTTATTTAAACAAGAGTTCAGTTCTAATAGCTGTTTCTGTGCTTTTACACCACAAAATGATAAAAAAATTTGGGATCTGCCTACTACAGAACAGAATGCAGTTGAGTATTTTCAAACTTATGGGATTCTGGCATCGAACAAAAAAAAATGCATCAACAAGCACGATATGAAACTGTACATGAAGTCAGACAAACAATGGCATTGTAACATTAAAAATTGCGCCAAGCAAGTATTCATTTGAAAAGGAACTTGGTTGGAGGGCTTCTTAATTGCTTTTTTGACTGCTTATATTTATTTATTGTTAGTGCAAAGAGTTAATAACTGTTAAATGGGGAAAAGAACAATTAGATTTGTGTAATAAGACAGTAATCGATTGGAACAATTATATAAGAGAAGTTGTGAACACAGCCTTTTGTCAAGACCAAATAAAAATGGTAGGACCTAACCACATAGTAGAAATTGATGTGAAAGCCTTTTCTCAAAACTCAAAAACCAAGTAGGTAGAATACTCCTTGAGCAATGGATGTTTGGAAGAATTTATTGAGAGAATGAGTGTTTTATCTTCCTGATAGAATGGCAATCACCCTTTTACAAGCAATTAAAGAAAATATTGAAGGAAGATGGCTTTTTTTTTTTTTTTTTTTTTTTTTTTTTTTTTTTTTTTTTTTTTTTTTTTTTTTTTTTGGTTAAAATAATGAATTTAAAGTCCCTTTATGTTTAGTTATTTTTGCAAATAAACTGATGCAATTTTTTTTAAATGGTATGTTCTAAAATGTTAATTTCAACATTTTTTTAAAAAATGCATTTGTTTTAATTACCATTAAATATGCACTAGAGAACAATATGAAACGATGTAGTGTCAGTTTGGTGAAATTTTTGCCAACTTTCATGGTCAATGGTATTTTACACTTGTATCATTTTTTGATTAATAAAGTGAAAGATTTGAAAGTGAGCAGTGACAGCACTGTTCGAAATAAAATATTTTTATCTCCGCAAAATTGTCTGTCAAGAATTCTTTAAAAAGCCTCTTTTAAAAAATATTTTGTGATTGTGTTGTTGAATTGAATTTTATGTGTTTTTTTAAGTGCAAAGAAAATCATATTTAACAAGTTAACATATTAAAAGTTAATAATAAAAAGACAAAACAAATTTCATTAGCTATCTTACTACGAAAACTGAATATTAATATGGTGAATTGAAAAGTCTGAAAAAAGTATAAATGTGTGCCAATATTTAATAGTGCTATGAAAATTCTAAACATATGCTGCTATGCAACTTTTAAAAATTTCGTCATCTTGTTGTTGAACTGTATGTGGCATAAGTGCGAAGAAAATGATTGTTCAAAATAAAGTTTAAAAGGTTGGAGGGGATAGCGGAATCTTGCTCACTTTTAAGAGCAGACTGGTAGGCTGCGAGCTTAGCAAAAGCATAAAAGAAAAATTGAAACCCTTTTGGGCCACCGATAAAATCTGAAAACTTTTGGATTTTTTTATTTTTAATGAATGGAACTGTACCGTGAGTGTAAACAGACAAATTTCACCCCAGTCAACAAACTACCTATTCATTGACAACTTTGTTTTTTCTTTCCAGAAAGGTGTGTATAACCTGAATGTACTTACAATTTTAAGTCATATTTGATTGCTTCGCATTATCATCTGTGATATGTCAGTTTAAAAATGTTGGCAGCTGTTGCTTAATTTGCAGATATGTAATGTTATATAGTATTTGCAAAGTGAGGCAAACAGAAATATGTACCTAGGAACAAATTTTACCATTTTATGTTTAATGCATATGTATAGTATAATTATGTTAGATATCTTGTGCTTTTCGTTGCATACATAGCTGTACAATGTACCTTCTAGCAGTAGGTTTCCTAAATTGTGCTTTTTTATTGAAGGCATGTTTTATGATGTAGTTACTAACAAGACAATCGTACAGATGAAAAAGTACATTCTTATGTCTCTTTCTATGTAAGAAAAAAAAATTAATGTTAATTTGCAATACCTCTTAAAATCTTCTCTATCCTAAAAATAATAAACTTTTTTCATGATTCTTGTGCTATTACATTATTATGCAGAAAGCTCTTGGATTATACATGGTAACATTGTGTGTAAACATGAAGGAAATTGTAAGTCTGTGAATCTCTCTAGGTGTACCCCCCCCCAAAAAAACCTCACTAGCTTCATTATTATTTACTTCACGCGTTAAAAATTCCTGTATAGCATTTGTATTTGTAAGATATATATTTATGTATATGAGAGAGAGAGAGAGCTGCTTTATTTTATTTATATAATTAACTAAAAGTTTAATAATTATTGTAAAAGTATCATGTATAGAACTTTTATAATTCCTATGGGATTATCATTTCTTAAAAGCTTAATAATTATTTGTAAAAGTATCATTTGTGTAGAGCTTTTGTGATTGATATGGAGATTTTTTTTTTTTATACAGTCAAATTTTTCCTTAAGGGAGGTGAGTTTTGCAGATTATTTTTAAAATTCTGTCATTAGATTTATTAGAAATGGTACATAATAAAAAGTTAATTACAGAAATAAACTGTGCATATGTTGCTTTCAAACTAAATGTGGTCAGAAACAACGTATCTCAAACATAGAGTTTATTAAGAATGGAAATTTCTGTATATATGTAGTTAGTTGAATTTAGGGTGCAGTTCTTTTCAGCTCATTCCTTGTGTAGGTTTACGAATAATATAAATGTCAGCCAATTTCCATTAAAGTCTTATGCATTCTTTTAAATGCTGCTGATTCTTTCCTGTGTTCAATTTTTAAATCAAGTAAATCTGTTCTTGAATTACGAGCTTTAATTATGTAGCAGCTTGATTTGAGATTCCAGTGGTGTATAAATGACGAAAGTAGTGTTATGTTGATTGAAGGCTGTACTGCGAAAAGCATAGTAGGGATATTTTCATTGATTATTTGAATGCTACATGTTATAATTGTTCATAGATATAAAATCCTAGCATTTGTTGCGACCACTTTTACGTAAAATGTTTATTCTTATTTAGTATCATTATTTTAAAACTTTTAATAGTATTAAATATTTATTTCATTTTTCACAGGTACTAAAGTTCTACTTCTTCCCAATGGTACAGTGCCATCCAATAATCACATAGTTGGTGTTGTAGAATTAGTAAAACCACGTATTCAGCAGTTAGTTGAAGATGCTAATGTGGTAAGTATGTTGTAGCTATCTTTATACAATATATTAGTTTTAGACAACTTGCAGTATTATGAAGCTTTAAAGTAGCAATTCTTTAATACTAGAAATATCAAGGATTAACATAATTTGTTCCAACCAAATGAGAAAATCCATCATTTTGATATCTCAGCAAATTTAGTGTTAATGTAGGCTTATCAAAGGGATTCATGAATTTTTTGTTTATAGTCATAAAATTTCCTTCTAAAATAATTTCATCATACTGTATGGCACATACTTTTATTGTAAAATTAATGAGAAGAAATCTGAAAACTTTCTTGAAATGTATAAAGCAAGAACACAATCTGCTCTGCATAGCTGCTGTTGTTGTATGCATATTAAAAAATAGAGGGAAAACATAGCAATTTTATCAGATGTTAAAACTAGAGGTACAGATAATCCAACCATCATATTTAGTACATTGTAAAGGAGATGTATCATTAGTATGAAATAAAAAGATTCTCCATAATAACCAATTTACTACTCTTATGTATTGCAAAATACAGGATTTTAAGTAAATATCTGCTAATAAGAAATTTAAATATCCATTCCCCTGCCCACATACATACCAAAAAATAGAAACTTGTTAAATTTTTATCTCCATTAGTTAGAGAACATGTTTATTGCATTCGTTTATCAGCGATCATCTAAATATATGTATGTTGATCAATGATTCTGGAATCAGATTCTTCTGGTTTGTAGAATGCAGTGACAAGTGAAACCGAAGTGGCACATTATGCTGCTTTCCATCTACTGCATAGATGCACATTCTAATTCAGTGTTGCAGTTATGTTTGCTCTTTTATTCTGACTTGTCTCTAGACTTAATTACCATATTGAGACATGTATACCGAACACTCATTCAGAACATAGATAATCTTTGAAAAAGAAGGATCGCTGCTTCTGAATCATTGACACCTTAAATGTTACGTGACAACTGGATCCGTGATTCTGTGATCAGATCCTTCTTTGAAGAATGCAGTGACAAGTGAAACATAATTGCTACATTATGCTGCATGCCTTGTACCACATGGATACACATTCTAATTCAACGAAGTCAACCTGCATCACATTCAGAAAGTTAGAAATTTTCTGGATGACTAATTCCCATAAAATTTGATTAAAAACGGTGGTGCAAATCTGTGGGCCCTTAGGTTACCTGTTTTGACTTGCCTCTAGACTTTACAATATCGAGATGTGTATGTACCAAACACCTATCCAAGACTTAGATAATCTTTTGAACAAGAAGCATTGCTGCTTCTAAGTCTGTGACCTTAAATGTTGCATGATAATTGGAGAGAGATTGAGGACTCCTTTGGTGATAGCCAAGCAAGTAAAGGAACACACATAAAAGATACATTAGTTCATGAGTAAAATGGCTTTGTGATAAAACTATATGAATTTTTCTCTTAAGCAAACCAAACTGAATGATATAAAATACTAGACATTTAAAAATATTTTTTACTCTAAGCATTTTTGACCTGTATATGTTTCTGTTTTATTGCAATGTATATATTTTTGACTAAAATGTTTCATTACTTCTTGAAAAGAATTATTTGTCTATTTTTATTTCAGTTGAAAATGTGGATACAGTTTTTAATTCCAAGGATTGAAGATGGCAATAATTTTGGAGTATCAATACAGGTAGTCCTATTTAAAGTATTTCAGTAAATACTTTTTACACTTTTTTTTGTGTGTGTGAACCATAGGTATACTGTTTGATATAAAAAAAAATATTAAAATCTCTTTATGAGAGTCAGAATTTTTTGCTTTGTTACGTATACTTGATTATTAACAGTGTTTAGCCAAAAGTGTTATGGCTTCTCATTACATAGATTTCGACTGCATTTTTGTTTTGTTTGAATCTGAATAAATTGGAAATTTAAAATTAGCAAAGTGACAACCTTGTGTTTCGTATAGATTTAGTCAAGATTCTGTCAATTTGGAAGACTTAACAGGTACAATCCCTCTTCATCACAAGCAAAGAAATCTGCAATGAAGCTGATAAGGATGGGAAGATTGTTATTATGGACAAACACACATGCATTGTTGAGTCAGACTGATAAATGAAGCTCCATACTGCTTGTTCTCAACTTCTGACCTCTCAAAAGTTAAAATACCTGTTAAAAATCTTCTTATATACTTCCAACTCAGTTTAAAAAATCATTTATTCTACATATTGCTAACTATGCTAGGTTTTTTTGCTCTCCCTAAAGTCCACAAAAGTCGTTTTCGACGAATTAAGACTGCCATCATATCCTTGGGATAAATATTTAGTTCCCATATCTTCTCCTTTACTTGCTAGCATTATTTGCGCTATAAGAAAGTTCTTTTGAAGTCATTGATAAACTTGGATATTTCTTGTCGGCATTTCGTATGGTTTCTTTTGACATTAAATCACTGTTTATAAATGTTCTAGTTAAAGGAGCAATAAAATATCTTGAATAAAGCTTTGAGAATTCTATTTAGTGTATATTCAAATTGAAGAGCTTATTAACGTTTCTAATTCAAAGTGACTGACTAACAATAAGTCACCTTGTTTTCCAAAATAAACAGTGTTCCTAAACTGAAGAATTAGCTATCGGTAATCATCTCGGTCATGTACTTGTTGACATTTATTTACATGCACTATTTTATGGTCAAACTATTTCAGAAACTACCATTTCTTCTCCGGATTTGCTATGTATATGACACTTTCATTTTCTTGACTTTCGTTTTAATGGAAAAAAAGGAGATATATCCCAGATTTTAATTCAATTGATCAGCCATCCAACTCTCTTGAAACTGAATCTGACAATACCCATCTTTTCGTTTGATATTCTTATAATCAACAATGAATTTGATTTTAGTTCTACTGTTTACCATAATTTTTTTTTTTTTTTTCTGTTAGTGCCTTTCCATCCAAAGTCATGTTACCAGGTTCAGTAAAAAATGTATTATTTTTGCTATTATGTATTTCACACTCTCAGAATTTCAGCTTGCCATCAATGAAGACATTCCGCTCTTAGAAATAACATTAATAACTTTGTTGTCATTCTGTTTAACTATTTTGCAGAAGTTCAATTTTTGAGTCATTTTCTCGCCGATCAATAAAATCCATTTCTTTGCTTCTTAAAGATTCTGTTTCTGACTTTAAATCGTGGGGAAATTCTAACATATATTGTCAATGTGCTTTGAGATATTTCAGCGAGACTAAATTAGCATTAAAGTTTCACATCAAAGATCATCAATCTTATGTTCAAAAAGCAAAATTAAGAAGTCTTCGATAGCTAATCATAATTTTGGCTTTTGGTCTGCAGAAATTATTCAAAAACTTTTTTCCATTTGTAAATTGGATTTTTTGGAAGCTTTTCACATTAACAAAGATTTTTCTTATTTAATTAATGACTTCGATTCCTATTCAGTCCTTCCTAATGCTTTTAAAATTCTATTAACGGAATTTTTTGATTTTCATTACTATTTCTGTCAACAGATAGTGTTATCTTTTCACCTGATTTACTTATGTTAGGTATAAACACAACCATGGCTCTGCTGCCGTTGCAGATTTCTTTGCTTCTGATAAGAGGGACCTGTACATCTTTGTCCTTGAAACTGATAGTCGTGACTAAATCTATGCCAAACATAAGGTTACTCTGTTAATCTGTTTTACTTGGTTTGTTTCTGTTCCATCTTGAATTGGAAATTTCTGTTTGTGAAAGTGACTTATTTTAGGGATGTTAATTTTAAAAGAAAAATCTCAGTAGGCCTTATTATCCATAATTCTGGATAAAATAATTATTTAATACTTCACGGATAATATCAGTTTGTCATTTGTCAACAGTAATTGATTTGAAGTTTGAAACACTGTATTAAGAAGTAATGAATTAGCATGTGTTTTCTATATGTTCTGCCATTTTATCATTTTTTAATTGCAAAATTGTTTTTCATTCATTGAATTGATTGACTTTATTTGACGTAAAGAATTTAGGTTATTGTTTCAAATTTTTAATTCCAACGAGTGTAGTTTGGGAAGGAAAAAAAAAGATTCTGACTCTACAGAATCAGAAACTAATTTTCCTATTTTTGTACTTTCTGCATGTATTTGACATATATAATATATATATATATATTTCTGTGCGTAACAAATTAAATTGTCTGAGATTTTAAGGTAGCGGTGTAATTCAGTACTGTAATTTTTTAATCTGTTTGAGAGAAGGGTATTACAAAGTAATTTGCTCTGAAAAGTAATGCTATATAATAGTTCATTGTGGTATAATTGATTAACTATTCTTGTGTTGAGTTGAAAAATGTGGTGAGCTATACTGGGAATAAATATTTAAAAAGGATGATTGAAAATTGAAATTTATTCTGAACGGGAAAAGTATCTTGTATTTAATGGAAAATCAGAGGTCTTCTAAAAGTTAAATTCTCTTTCCTTTTACTGTAGATTGTTGTTTCAACTTTAATGTATTGTAAAGGAAATATTGATAAATATTTTCTGTCTAGTCCTTTGATTCAGACGGAAGATCGTATGATGCTTTGCATTATTCTCATAATTTTAATTCATATTTTTTTCTTTGTTAGGTATTAATCTTCTTAGATTGTAAGGTTTTTTTAAAATTTTCCTGTTAAGAATAGGGGTGTATATACCTTTTTATATTGCTAAATTAGATAAAAGTATTTTCAAAGGGTGTGATTTTTGTGAAGTGTTGCATTTTGGCTTCTTTTCTAGTATAGAAAAAAGACATGTTTTATGATTGTTTCTGTGGCAGGATTTTTTTTTTTTTTTTAAAATAAAACCTGTAGCTTTGTCATAAGATGCTTTATATATAGTCTTTTGTTTTTGAAACTTCTCTCTGTAGTTGACAGTATAAATAATTTTTTGTATTCCATGTTTGAAAAATTTGTTAATAGTGACAGATTGTATTTTTAATATGCCTGTTTGCAAACTTTGCATTTCATGCATATCCCCCCAGTTTTTATTTAAATTAGTTTAATTGTTGTTTTACCTTTCTATTTAAATTAGAATGAATTTCAGCTTACTTGTAAAGTTTCTCCTTCATAATTCTGATGGTAAAGAATTTTTTGAATTTCTGGAGGGGACACCCTGTCTGATTTTATTTGCATGTCACATATTTAAAAATAATATTGACTGTGTTAAATGCATTTTTCAAAATATTAGTTTTAAAATGGCTTATGTTGCCATTTGCATTTAATTTATAATAATCTGTGTCGGAAAAATTCAAGTGTGCATGTAAACACTAATGTAAGTATGTATGTATGTATTTGAAGCTGAACACTGTTAAATGTTTATTCACAATAAAAACAGAATTTACTTCAGAATTTTAATAGGAGGTGTAATAATTTATATCAGTTTATTCTTAAACGTGCTTGCACAAAATTTCAATCAAAGGAACTGGTATTTCTGTGGTTCTGAAAAGTATATTCAAACAGACTTTAAATATTTTGTGTCAGTACATATTAGTTCTATATCTCCAATTTTATCTGAACTTTTCACAGCTTCCTGATGTCTGACTTCACGAAACTCCTTTACACGTCCGTCAGAGTACATTTTCTGTTGTTGGGCACCAATATGTAAGGATTGAAACAACACTCTTCAATGAAATCGAGCCCAGGTCTCTTGCTGGCAAGTGTTCTGACCACTATATTACGTAATCTGGTTTCCGTTTGATCCTTACATTATTTACGTCTTTAGATTGGGAGCTTAGCAAATCAACTTTAAAAAAAAAAAAATCTAAATATATATATTTGTATCTTCAGTATTATTTCGTTTTGTTTCACGCATATTTTGTTCAGAAGTATTCTCTTTAATTAAGAAGGTATTTTCAAAAAATACTCATTTAAAAAGTGTTTAAAATCAAATTATTAAAAGGAGGAGGAAATGTGACTGAAGCTTTTAGAAAATGTTGCATGCAAAATTTAAATAATTATCATATTCTGTGTCAAGTTAAATATTTTGCAATTCCATATATATTATTTGTATTTTAAAGGTTATGAAAGGCAGTTTTTAATCACTGAAAATTAAGTTTATTGCATGCATGCAACTTTGTTAAAAAATAATTTGTTTCTGATACAATACTTAGAAGAAATTGCCCAAAAGTATTTTTTATGGCTTAGAATGACTATACAGCATATTTTCTTAATTTCAGTACTTTTATGAAGTTATTTTTGTTACATATACTTACAAATTAAATATGTACATTTTTAAGGTCTTCCAAATAATGGAATTTAATACACCAGACTGTATTCTTTTTCAAAAGACTGTAGTTCTTCCCACCTCTTTCATTTTAATTTTGTAGAATTGTTTATTTTTTTTACCAGTACTAAATACAGATCCTTTTAGGTTTCTGCATTTGAAGTTTTTCATTACAAGTGATTCATTAGCTTTGAATCAAACTTAATAGCAGATAAAACTGTTTTCCTCAGTGTATGGAACCATACCCATTAATGTTGAGTGCTCTTAGTATTATAACATAATGATAGCTACAAGACCTTAAAAAGTGTAAATTAATGTTAGGCATACACATAGACACATTTACTGCAGATATTCAAGAAAATTCATATTTGATTTTTACGAACACGAGCTGAAAGCAAGAGCTGCAAGTTCTAGAAAAATCACTTGTTCATCACTTATATCTTGTTTATTATCTTCGAAAGACCTTTTAAATATTGAGATATGGTTCAAAGTCAGATTTCTGTATCTTTCCTTATTTGTTATGATGCATTTCTCATTTGCATACAATGTTCACGATTAATATTCAAGAAACATCTAAAAATTATTAAATGCATTTAATGGAACTGTATAATAGTCCGAGAGGTTTAGGGTGTGTCTGAGTAATTTATTGTGAAAAGTTGTTTTAAAAATTTTAATTGATGTCTTTTTGCAAATTAATTTCCAATTTCCTTTTTTATTACATTTATATTCATTTTTTGTTTTTAATGTAATGTTAGTTATGTTCTGCTATTACTAGATATTCATATTCAAAAGCAATATCAGTTGAAGCTGGAATAAGCATGAAAGGTAACTGATTCGCAAAGATGTGCTGTCAGTGTTCTTAATGGTTAAAAAGTATCTTAGCACAATGTGGAATTTTTATTTTGATTTTATTTGATAACACAGAAATAATGACATCAGCATAAGTAGTGGCATTACAGTTCACCTTCAGGTGTAAATAAGATGGATTAAATATCACAAATGCATCCTCTTATATTTCGCCTCCCTAAATAAGCAAAATGAAAATTATATTGTGGCTTATCAGATTGATCATTTTCTCTCTACCATTAAGTAATTCTAAAGCTATAAAGTGAGTTTGTTTCATTGTGTATAGTTTTGTTATTTTGCAATGAGAAGATCTTTATTAAATCTTTTGGATAAGAAAGTACCTTCACTTATATAACTACCAGGATAAGAAAGCTGTTAAAAATGATTTCACTATGAAAGTCAGCAGAATTTTGTCAGTATGTCCAGTTATAGAAAACCGTAAAAAATTGTGGTTTTTTAAAATGCTAAATAATTTTCTTAATAGCTGAAATTATTATTAGCTTCATTCACTCTCTGCTTTATCTCCATTGCTAATGTTAGATAATTTCAGAAAACTAACACTTAATTAGAACTAAATATTATATATTTTGCTGTATAATATGTGAAACCCAAATGAAATGCTGTAGTCCAAGAATTTACTTCCAAAAAAAAGTTGAAGGAAAGATCCTTTATAACTGTCAATCAAGCCTTTCTACATCCAAGTCTCATCTTTTGAATTTATTTCTGAACTTAAAACAGTCATAATTTTCTTCTGCATTTGAATCGGAGAGCTCTGCTGTTAATTTTCATTATTGTTCTATAATTGTTGTAAAATTTCTTCTTGCAACTAAAGAATATAATGTTTTTATCTTTGCTTTCACTCATGCATATATTCCTGTATTTAATATTGTTTACTCCATGTGAAAATTATTTCTCCCAAAATAAGAAAAGAAAGGGACATAGAATGAAAAGGTAATAAAATAATCTTGGGGCAAAAATAACTTAATAACTGTTCAAGGTGGGAGGTCTGTACCGCAGCCTTTTGGAAGGAAGAGGCAGGCTTATCTTTTAGAAGCATATGCTCCTTAGGAAAAAGAAAGGGTAAAATAAAACATAGAGTTGTTATTCTGAAAATATGGGATGCAAAAAATGTGTTGGATCAAAGCAGTGTGCAAAGAATACCAGCTATTATTGCCATAAATATTCTGCATGGAAATATGCGTACAGTGCACCCATCTTCTAACCTATGATTCATGAGTGCACATCTCCAGGGCAAACACCAGCCTGTCCATGAAGGATTTATGAGCTTCTTTAATAGTTCCTTCCTGTTATCTTTGTCAAGTGACTGTGCTAAACCAACAAATAATGGTTAGAATTTTTTAAAAAAAAAAAAAAAAAAAAAGCTTTAATATTGATGTACAAGACTTTGTGATCAGAATATATTCTGTTCATATATGCTGATATATTGGCCCGCATAAAAAGTCTCCACTTTTTTTTCACATTTTTAACAAAATATTGAAAATCAATTTTAATCAAGTATGTATTGACCATTATTATCTATGACCTTTTGCCATTTTTTGGGTAGCGAAAAACTTGGCCAAGTGATTTTCAGCAGCGTTTCAGTTGGCCAATTTTTTTTACCACCAACAGAGATTTGCGGAGACAAACAAATGGTAGTCAGAAGGGTGCAAGGTCCAGGCTATACGGTGGGTGCATCAAAACTTCCCAACCAAGTTTCGTCAATTTGTTCTGAGTCATCAAAGGTGTGTGTGTTCGTGCATTGTCATGATAGAACGCAAGTCCCTTTCTTTTGGCTAATTCTGGTTGCAATTTCTGGATTGCTTTGTCCAAACAGTCGAGATGTGCACAGTACAGGGCCGAATTGATGGTTTTGCCAAGCTGCAGTAGCTCATAATGGACAATTCCAAATTTTTTTACATTGAAATTTCCGGAACGGAACCGAGCAAACCAGTCCTTGGTTCTTCATTCACTCACAGCATTCTCACCGTACATTTCACAAATTTTTTGCCATGTTTTTGCAGCATTTTTATCTTGTAAAAAAAAAAAATCACTTAGCGTATTTCTTCAGGTATTTCGTTCATTTTCAAAGCAATATAGCTTTTTACACGTGCGTTGAATTAGAAAGCTATCGTCACAAACAATGTAGGGAAGAATGTCAAGCATAATGTTCTTTGAGTTGAGTGAGTGTTGCCGGATGTATAGGCATCAACACCACGTGGTGGCAAAAAATCATGGAGACTTTTTATATGACCCAATATAAATTGCTCGCCATGTATGTGCTGTATTTGAGTAGAGATGTTGTATATTGCATTCCCCCTCTCATTATTGTTGGGAAATGATGCCGTAAATATATTGTGTGTATTCTCTGGTACACTGTGTGGATGAATAGTAATAGGATATAGTATGAAATTGCATTATCATTCTTTTTCTCTTAATATTATTATCTGAGTGAGAATGCTTCATATTTTGTATTTTCAGTTCCCAAAAATTTCATTTTGCATATGAATTTTAAATATATCCAAAGAAAAGTGGTTTAAACTCCTTTCACTTTGCCCATGTATTTTAATTTTGTATAAATTGTGAGACGTTTTTGTACCTGCAAGTTTTTTTGGGGGGGGGGGG
>KK113572.1:173035-239054 GCA_000611955.2 Stegodyphus mimosarum | reverse complement strand
GCAAGTTTTTTTGGGGGGGGGGGTAAGAGGGTAATATGAGAAAAAAAGTTATGCAAGAATTAGTAGAAAAATAACAAATATACTAATGAACTCTTCTTGCATTTTGCCAATTATTCCATGTCAAATTTTTGCTGCTGGCAAACTGTTGTTTTCTGCTTGCACAAAGAATATTAAACTAAACTGTAAAAAAAAAAAGAGAGAGAGAGAGATTTGAATGGTTGCATAAAAGAGTTAGAGTTAGATATGCTTAAACATTTGATGTAAGTAATGGCAAAATATGAGAAGCCCTTTAATGTAATTTAGCTGTCTTGTAATTTTTCCACTTTTAGCATGTCATACTGTTATAGTTACAGGAAAAATAATCACATGTGCCTTCACATTTAAGTGTCTTGCTCTAATGTGTGCTTGTCAAAATTTTTATTAGTTGCTTACCATGCCTTGTATAAAACAAGATTTTCTTTCCTTTACATTTCATTTTTTTCTTTTCCTTGCTATCATTTAATATCAAGTTCACATGTGCTTTAGTTGTCTTCAGTCCAATTTTATTTAGTACTTACATATTAGCATAACATCTTGTCTCAGTTTTTCAATTTTCTACAGGAGAGAATGATTTGTAATCTCGCCACATTATTTATTGCGTACATATTTTACATTTTAGTTAGGTATTTATCCTGGAAATTAATTGATAACCTACCTAAATGCAGGTTTTGATGCTTTAATTTTCGTGAAAATTTTGTTACGATATCTTCAAGAATATCTTCAAAATAATTACTGCCTTAAGAGATTTTGCAGAAAAACACTGTATTTCTTTAAGGATTTTCCAGTTTCATCCACTGAAGTCAAATCTTGCAAATGTATAATTTAAGATTTAAAAGAAATCACAATTTGTCTGTTAAAACTGTTGGAACTTGTAGTATTAAAGAAAAAGAATATTTACGAAAAAGGGCAGTGTTGCTTCTTAAAATTGAAGAATTGTTATACTCATGGTTGCTACAGTTTGCTGCGTTCTAAAAATTTGGCAGTTTCTACTAAGGTGGTTGCGCTAATATGTATGTACCTTTTATTCTTTTTCATTTTTGTGAATGAAAGCTTTTGGTTTGGCTACAAAATATGCTTTATATAAATGGGCTGTAAGTGTTACAGGCTATTCGTGAATTCTTCTGTTTCATCATATGCACATGAAATATTTTGTAATTCAAGAGAGTGTATTTCATTTGCAGACATTTTACCAAAATGAGATTTGATACAAGCTTTTCCACTAGGAGTTGAATTGGTATATAAAATGTTCATCGCAAGTACTTTGACTGCCTATGCTTGATAACAAATTTCTAAACTGTGTCCTGGATTACTGTAAAATTTATATTTCATTATTATCCAAGCTCTTCATTTACCTGTAAAGTACTTGGAAAATGTTTTAATGTCTCTAGAAGTTTGAGATTTCAAATTCTCTAATGCCAAGCAGTGTACTTTGATAGAATTTCAAGAGATTTTGTGTCAGTAGAAATTTTGGTACTTATGTATTATCCCATTGCTGCCAACTCTCCTGGTGAAACTATGAGACTACTAGTTCTTCATCTCGCTCCTAGTCTCGCAGTAGATCACCAAATCTCCCTGTTTTTAATTTCTAGCCTTTACTAAGAAAAATGTATTCTAGGAATAAAGGAAATTTATCGAATTAATAAAACTTATATTGAGCAAATTTCATACCCCACTTTTATCGATTTTTAGAACAATTTTTCATATTAAATTTTATCTTCATCTGAATTGTATTTTTATTGCATTTTATCTTATTGAATTTCATTTGATCTCATTTGTCTTAATCTGCTATAGACATTTGTAAATTTTTATATGAAGATTTAAGTAATGTTTAATCGGTTAATATTTGTATTTAATTTTATTTATTTCAATATGTGGTGCATTACTAAGTTTATGCCCACAAATATAGTTCGACCGCCTTATCCGCAACCAAGAGAGCAAACACACATGCGCAATTCGGACCAAATTATTCTCAAAATAGGGTGGAAGGATGGAGACTTTCTTTCCTCCCAGCATATCTCTTTCCGGAGAAGGCTTTCATGTGACCTTTCACGTCACAACAAGTAATAACATCCCTTTTGGACGAGTCGATGTGTTTTGACAGAATGCCAGCCAGGGTTGCGTTTGAGACGGTCGAAGTATAATACTATGTACATTAATTATTGATTTTATTTTAACATATTGATAATCATCAGGATTGCATTAAAGGAAAGCACAAATGTGAATGTGTTGTGATGTTATGTTTATCCATAATTGGTGTTAAATTGTGCTGCTCAGTGACAGTTTCATGGTCGACAAAATAATACATAAGCACAGAAATTATCTGATTGGTTGGTATTACTTTTCCACTAAGATGTTTGCAATTTTGATTGTCTGTTTCGTTTTCTGTTTAGAAGTTACTGGAGAAACTGTTGTAACAGCTTTGTGAATATATGTTTTTAGCATGCACATTCAAATGAAAGATTTTTTTAACAGGGTGAAAATAAATTTAATCATTATTCAAAATTTATCATTATAACATATATTTTAAGTTTTTAATTATTTACATGCTCTGTGTCCAAAATAATTTTGTCTTGTTTGGTTGACTATATATCGGACACTTGGCATGTTGTTTTTGTAACCTACAAAATTTCTAAAGGTTTATGTTTCATTAAATAGTAGTCAATAACAAAGTGAGAGATTCCAAATTGATTTTGTTTAAAAAAAAAGAAAGAAAGAAAGAAAACACCTATTTTTCAATGCACTTATATTTTTATGTGCAAGAATGTGGTTGAGTGGATTTGTTAATTTGATATAAAGATAGGAATAGACACAAAAGTTGAAGCACTTTTTCTTCAAAAGATTTACTTTTAATTCCTGTTTAATGAAGAATGTTTCTTTCATTTTCCTTCAGTAAAATAAAAACTATTTTACTTCGTGCCAAAATAAAGGGGAATAAAAAAGCATATTAGTTTACCAAAATGCTTATATTTTATTTTTCAAAATTATTTTAATAAAGTAGGTGCTGTTAATATTATGCATTATTATCAATGTTATGGTAAGAGTCTGCAGTTAAAATTTGAGCAGTCTTTCAGTTTCTAATAACAATTTATCATTTCAACATAGACGGCTGCTTCTGTGTCAAGCAATGCATACTTTTAAAACAGGTTTTAGAGTATTGCATTGAAAACCACATATATATTCATTTAGTTTCAGAATTTTTCAATATGGGACAAATTAATTCCCCCCCCCATCCATTTATGCCCAGATAAATAAAATCTTTTAACAAAACTCATCAATCAGGTGTAAAATTTTAAGTTTGTATATTTTGGGAAATTCAAATCTTAGCAACAAAAGTACATTTCCATTTTATAAAGTTACCTCTAAAAGTAGTTCTGGGATTTTTTTTAATTCTACTCTATACATAAAATTTATGAATAGGATTTAATGTTAAAATAAAAATATTTGGAGAAATAACAGTGATAAATTTTAGAAACATGTGCATTGTGTCATATTTATCAGTTTGTTTACAGTTTTAGTCATTTTTATGTAACTTGGTATAAAATTTCTTTATTTGGGTCTAGAAATACTATTTCTAGCATTATATTGCTTGACATAGCTACCAACTCTCCCAATTTATAATTTTTATCTACAGTAAGAAAAAAGGTTCACCACGAATAAATTAAGGTATGTGAATTTCATTTCACACTTCTAGTAATTTTAAACATAAATTTTCTTATTAATGATCTGAATTCTCTTTTCTACTGTAGACATAGTAGAATGTTATAAAAATTCAAGCAATGTTTAATCAATCAATATTTGTATTTAATTTTATTTTTCATCAGTATATGGTACATTGGTAGTCTTACCACACAATAGTATGTACATCAATTATTAGATTTATTTTCACTGTATTTGAAAAGTGCTTCGATAAATAAAAGCTTTCTTCTCTGCTTAGGTTTTTCTCAGCATGAAAGTGTAAGAAAATTACAGAATGAAATAGGCCACAGAAAATAGTATACCTAAATATTGATATATTTTTATTTCATATTTATAGGTTGGTAGTGATGGCTTGATATTTTTCTCAATTACCTATTTTTTAAAAAAAGAAGAGCGATTTCTTCAGTGATAGGCTACTACTGCTTTTACATGCAAGAGTAAATGTCTATGAAAAATTGTTTGTTTTCTACAAAAAATTGTTTCAGTTTTCTGTAAACGATCAAATGCAAATATAATTGCCATATATACATTAGCCAACAAATCTGAAGCAAGTTTGATACTGTTCTTCGCATCTCTTGTCAATAATTGGTGTGAAATGTGTAAAAATAAAAAGTTGGTACTTGCATATTAATGCAACCGCCTTGCCATCATTTGCCAGTTTTATAGATATTGTACAGACTCATGTACGAATAGATGTCTTTTCGCTTAAAAAACATTCGAGTGTTGCACAACCTCAGCATTGCGTGTCGGCTGTCTGCCGAACGCTTCGCATCATTGTTCCCGTTAGTGATTTTGCATAAAATGTTGTATTCAAACAGAAATTTTACCACATTTTTTTCTGTTGCTGGCAAATCCCACATGCATATATTTTAAAATTAACTTTATGACAAAAATTGAAGGATTTATAATGGAAAAAAAAGCCCTCGAAAATGTGCCATTGTTTGACTGAAAGTTTATTATGAATACGGTTGCCAAAGTTTGATGCATTTTGAAGATTTGTCTACTTTTACTAAAGTGGGTGTAATAATATGCAATATACCCCTCCTTTGTGTGTGTGTGTAATTGGAAAAATGATGGGTGCTGATGAAATGTTAAAATATAGTGAATTTTCAGAAATAATGTTGGTCATCTTAATGATTTCTCATAGCAGTTTGGAGTGTGGGAGAATTTTCAGTGTTTCTATTAAAACCAGGACTAAATTTAGTTCCACTATTAATTCTGATACATTGGAACAAAACTTTCATTCGCATAATTTTATTGTTTTAAAAACTAGTTTTGTTGAGAAAAATCCCCTGTTAAAAAAAAAAAAAAGAAAAGCATTGGTAAGTTTGCAGTTATGAAATCACAAACAGAATAAAAATACATAATAAATAAAAATTATTTCACTCAAGACTGGGTTTAATTTGTAATATATTCTTTTTGTAAGGGCTAATGATTCATCAAGATATTAACTGATGTGATTAAAAAATGTTAATAAAGCTGTTATTTGATATTTTTTACAGGCTTGAGTTATGTATTTGTGCTGATGTAGCCCTATATGGATTGTTGTTAAAAATCGACTGTATCGAATCTTTTTGATATTAATTCAATAAAAATACTCTAAAAGTGCGTTGCAGAAGAATTACATTTGGGCATTTGCATGTAGTTATGTTGTTTAAACGGATGTTTCGGCAATTGCATGTAGTCATATTCTTTAAACTGTCATTACTCATAAGTAATGTAAGAGAACTGGACATTTCTGTTATATTCTGGATAGCTTTACATTACATGCTGTTATGAAATATGTCTATGAAGAGATTATATAGAAGCACATTAAAATGTAAATAAAACAATTTGCAAAGCAAAGTTGTCAGAATAAGTCTTTCATTAAGGAATAAAGTTTTTGCATTTGAAAATACGTTATCAAGTTTAAAATAATTTTGAAATTAATTATAGGAGTTTGAAAATATGAATTATGAAACATTTCACAATTCGCTTTACAAATATATCTTAGAAGTTTCTTGTATCTAATTTTGTAAATTTTGCATAAATTTAAATGAGTTTTTGTACATACATGTGTAGACATTATGATGCAGACATACATTTCTGTGCTGTTTGGATATGTGGCTGTAAGGAAGAGGAGGAATAAATTTTCCATAGTTTTACAGATATGCTTCAGTACTTGAAATTCCTTGATATTATTGCAATGTCTAGATACTTTGTTTTGGGAGCACTATCTCAAGTTCCTTCTCAAAGAGCAAGTTAATCGTAGTAATTCTTCATTTGACAGATTTCTATATTCAGCTAACATATCCAAGCATTTGGATCTACTAATTCGTAATGATTAGTTCAAAAGAGAATCCCTGGTGGATAATATGCTGGTCTTATTTTTAGTGAATATTGAGTTTGAGTTTCAGTTAAAAAGCAGATTTTCATGGTAATCCAGTTTTAAAAGTAAGTGCTTCAATTCAGGTAACTGGAGATATTTTATAATTAAAATGTGTTGGTATTTGTGGAAGGTTTTTTATTGTAGAATATGTGTATATATGTGCTCAAGAATGTATTTTAATCAAAATGTTTTCTTTTTGTTAAAAATCGATTTTTTCTATTATTATTATTTGCATTATTGTGAGCTTACTCAATCCATATTCGTGTTGCATAGGGCTAAAATTTTGCACAAGAACCCTAGTTGTGAACTCGGTAATTTAATTCTTTGTGAGAGCAAAAAAACTTGCTGAGTTATTTATGTAAAATATACCTTATTGATCATATTCTCTCAGAAGAGTCTAAATCAAGGTTTTTAAATTTTTCATATGCGTTTCAGGAAGACACGCTTGGAGAAATTAGGACTGTAGAAAGTGAAGCAGCTGCATATTTTGATCAGATATCTCGGTATTTCCTTACACGTGGAAAAATAGTGTCTAAAGTAGCTAAATATCCTCATGTCGTAAGTTTTTAAGCTTTTTTTTCCTCTCACTGCTGTATTTAAAGCATAGAAACTCCATCTATAATTCATTGTTGTGAGCATGTTTTATTCTTAAATTCTAGGATGATTTTCGACGAACAGTCCAAGAACTAGATGAGAAAGAATTTCTTAGCATGCGCCTTATAATCTGTGAATTAAGAAATCACTATGTAAGTCATTTTAATTACTATAAAAAAATTTTAATTGCAATTAATTCCCCTTGCAAGTTTCTACAATTATCCTTTTGCTTTCTAAGTCCATAAATAATTTCATTACTGTGTGTTGTTTAAAAGATTTTGTCATAAAGTTTAATTGTTGATACACCATTAGTAAATTGAAGGTATGATTTGATGTACTTACTTATTATTTACCAAAAATTCTGCCCTCGGGTCATGTAGTAAAAGTAGTATTAAGATGATCATAAAAGCAAAGAATCCAATTTAATCATTTATTCTGTTCTCAAGTCTAATGGCTTGAATCATTGTGCTTATAGTTATTTATATCACTGTTAATCCAAATCTGATTTAATCATGCTCTGGGAATAGTTTTCTGTATTCTGTCCATTATGCTTTCATATTGTAGATGTAAATTAATATAGAGCCCAAAATGGGATATTATAAAATTTGTTAGTGCATTAGGAGTGGAGTATAGCTCTCAAATTTTCCATCTTGGAGGAGATTTGGGGAGGTGTTACTGGTTTGAGGTACTGCAGTACCGAAGGGCACGGGTTCAAGTCCTGGAGAATGCATGAATGTTTTGTAAATGTATAGTGGCATGGGGACTCTCAATATATGGCAAGCTGAAAGTACTATCTTGTGGTTTGGTGGTAGGGAATAGGAGTAGGAAATCCCTGGACCCTCCCCCGGGGTGCTGGCTCTCAAAATTGGTATAAAAGTCCAACCTCGAGTCTAGCAACCAATCTTTCATGAAATATTGACAGAACAACAAATAAGAGAAGGTAAGTTTGGTGTTCCTCTCTCCAGATCAAAAACACATCTAGAATCACTGTTCATACTATATTAGGCTCATAATTTAGGTTCGAATAACATGCCAAATAAAGATTATTGGATAAATCAAACAACAAGAATCAGCATAATTTTGTAAATTTTGCAGGATTAGTTAGTTTCGATGGTATAACTGTAGAACCATCTTTTTCAGCTGCCTAAGTACAAATGAATGAGATAAGATAAATTACATTGATCTTGCTGTTCAGTTTACTTTTGAACTTGAGATATCTATTTCTCTTCCTTTCCTCGACATTTTGGTCGCACGTAACGTATCCCACTTCAGTACTGCTGTTTACTGTAAACCTTTATCGTTTTCCCTTCCACCACACTTCATCTGACTAAACAGAAGTTAGCTTCATTTTATTCCTTTGTTTTCCATGCATTTCAAGTTTACTTCTCCAAATTGGTTCTTGATCAAAAACTAAATTATTTAAAAGCTGTTGCTATTGGCAGGAGCTTTTTCATTTAGCATTATGACCAAGCAGTTAAAAAATTCTTATCTCAACAAATCAAAAGGTGTTTATAGGTTATAAGAATTCTATTGTCATTCCTTTTTTTTCCATTGATGAGCTGTAAAATTGCACTTATTTTACAAATGTTTAACTATCGGGTTGTTTTTTCATTTCTCCTATCAATAAAATTCCCAGTTCCATACTTAAGGATTTCATTCCTGGGGTATTTACAAGGTTCTTTGCTAGTGTGGTTTAGTTTACATTGGTCAAACTAAGAAAGCCTTAAAATTTCATGTTAAGAACATGTTAGTTAGCAGAAAGGAAACGCAGAAATCGTCTGTTGCCCAGAAATCACTCTCTGAAAATCACACTTTACATTTCTCTGCAGCCAAAATTATTCAAAAAATATCTTCCATATGTGAATTAATTTACTAGAGGCATTTCGTGTTCAAAAGAATCTTTCTGTTTTAAGTTAATGACACTAAATCCATCTTTGCCTTTAAGGAAATTATGTTTCAGTTTTCTGGTTACATCAATAGATGATGCCAGTAGCTTAACTCCTATCCAGTGATTCTTATCTCATTCATTTGCACTTAGGCTTGACTTATTAAGATGGTCCTATAGTTAAATCATCGAAACTAATCCTGCAAAGTTACAAATATCATGCTGGTTCATGTTTGACTTTCCCGATATATAGAGAGAGACTCATCAGTAAACAATACTAGAGATTAGTCGTCTTGGCTTCATTGAATATGAGGATGGTGTTAGTTTAAACAGACCCTTTAGGAAACTGCAGTGAGTAGGACACAAACCATTGGTTTTTTTGCATACAGTCCAACTTATTAAGCCTTCATGCAGCAGTAGAAAGGCGAATTAGAGTTCCTCTGGCAGCCTGACAATCAATCAGCCAAATCTCTTGCAGTTGCTTCACAGTTTTCGAGCCTGGCAACGACAGAAAACTGTCTTCTGGTGCAGTTGTTGCTCTTGGTTGCCATTTACCAGACTGTCTATATCCATTGATCTAGCACTTTAATGGAGCTCCAGACTCTTGTTTTGATAGCTTAGTGAGCACGTGTTTCCTCATTATCCTTAAATTGTGATGATCATTGTATTAACAAAGTTGTGTGTCTACCCAGTCTTATTTATTAAGCATCTTTGTATTGTCTTAAATTTTTCTGAGTCAGTTATGTTCATTGATCAATTTGCTATAAAATCTTCAAATGCTAAAAGTATTTATGTATATATGTTTTTATTATTTTTCTATCTAGGCCACACTGCATGATATGATAACGAAGAACTTGGAGAAAATCAAGAAACCTAGGACATCGAATGCAGACACTATGTATTAAAATTCTAGCATGGAACTTGGACATGCATTTTGTCTCAAACAAATGCTTGAGTAATATTCTAGAACTCTTCAAAATCACTTTTCCCTTTTCTGTTGCATAGCCATAGCTTTTGCCACCCTGTAGAAATTGTAGTTGTATATAAGTTTTAAATTATGTTTTTTCTTTCCTTTGATTGGAGAGTGTCTTCTTTTTTACCAGAGTTTTGTTTGAGACCAAAACTTTTGTTTTTGTTCCAATAAACTCATTTTTTTAAAAAAAATCTCTTTTCTTCGGAACATTGCATAATTTTTTTTCACAATAGATTAAAAAAAATACAAAGAGGGTATTAAGTATCAGAACCATGTTTATGTTTAAAGTATTTAAAATAAGCAAATTATAATATTTTTATAAGTAACTTTTCTTTAAAAATTAAGGAATTTGAGTATGATAGCAGATCTGTTTCATTTGTCCCATATAGTTAAAAGTTCAATGTTTATTCAAAAATATATTTCGTCTGAGAGTATTTCATGTATGAGGGTGATTAAAATGAAAGCAGGTTTCTGCTACTTAACACTTTTGCTGCCAGTTGTCTGAGGTTGTATTGATAGTTATTGCTTTGACTTGATAGACTGTAACCAAATGCCGACTTTCTTATTGAAAGAAATGAGAGTTTAAAAGAGATACTGATTGCTAAATATTGCACTGTATCACACTGATTGCTAAACCTTTGAATCGTAAAATTTTATGACTGTGCTGCAGTGCACAGTTGTCACTGGAGGTTATAGTATTATTCCAATGCCAAATTATGTGCTGGCGAATCAAATTTTAAAATGAATTGAATTAAGTAATAGCATGCATTAATTTTAACTCTATAATAAACATACATATATATTGCAAATAAATTTATTAAATATTAGTTGCATTTATATTATTACAAACTATATTTCAGAATATTAATGTTTCATCTTAACCCATTCTAAACAATAGTTGGGACTTACACAAACTTTGTAGATGTAGGTGGTGTTATTACGTTTTCCATGGACATGGCAACTTTTGCACTGCTTTCTTAGTATAGTTCGACCACAAGTGCAAACATGCATGCGCCATTCGGACCGAATTATTCTCAAAATAGGATGGAAGGATGGAGACTTCCTTTCCCTCCAGCATATCTCTTTCTGGAGAAGCGAAGACTTTCATGTCGCAGCAAGTGGTAAAGCCCCTTTTGGACGAGTCTGTGTTTTGGCAGAATGCCAGCCAGAGTTGCGTTTGAGACGGTCGAACTATACCTTCCCACCTTTCTTCTTGTGATCCGAGTACATTCCGATTCAGATAGATCACAAGCAAGAGTTCAAAGGTTGATGGTTATTTTAATAAACATCTTATCACTGATAAACAAAAGTCATAAAGTGACATATTTCTATTTTAATATTTGTTATAAAGATAAAATTCATCATCATTTGAAAAATAGGCAAAAATATATGGTGAACCATGTAGTGGTATTTCCTTTCACAGGAATAAAAAAGCAAGCATTTGATCTTAAATAAATGTATTATATTGAATTATAGAAGGTGGTTTTGATTTCATTTTGCCTTTTTTTTTTCCGTTTCTGTAATATCTTTGTGTTTATTAGAAATGTGATGTCTCTTTCATTCTTCCACTTAACATCATTAGCATACTTTGCTACGGTTTGCACTTTCTTCAGTTTTTTATTAAATACCCTCTGGAAACATCTTCATGTTCTTTCTAATTGTACCAGTATAAAGTGTTTTCTATCAGCAAGATACTTTGGAAGTTATACTGTTATAATAATTGTCCATAAATACACTACATTTTACATCTGGAATCTTTTAGAAGAAAGAATTCCTTGCCATTGTCACCATCATAACTTCGGTCGCTCAGATAATCATCCATAAGTAATGAAGCATTTAATTTGAAACCACATGCATTTACAACTAATTGTTATTTTGTACTTCCGAATGTCATGAGATGCAATGATTAATGTGATTTCGTTTACTTCAGTTACACAGTGGTTGTAATGTTAATCACTGCTGTATGAATGCTTACCTTTCCATTCTCCTAATAAACGCCTGTTATAAATCAATTCATAACATTTTAGCCTTCACTCCATGCTAAAACCAGTGTGCGTACTGAAACGTAATGCTGATTGAAACCACATCATGCGACAGTGCGTGATCGGCAGAGATCATGTTTAGCAATCTAATGAGACTTGTCAAAGCCTGTAGTGGCATAATGTGACAAGCAGTTATGAGTTTATTTATTGCTTGAATAGATCTTTTCTGTTGCGTAGTTTTCCTTAACCAATTGGAACATCTCAAAAATTGCATTTAACTTGCAGCTATTTCGTACAGAAATATATATCTGCTGTATACCACTCTTAAAATATCTTCAGTTGAGAAAGGTCAATAAATATGAACTGTACTAAAGCTTGAATATTGTATTAGGATCAGATCCATTTCTAAGTCATAGCCATTTTTTTTTTTTTTAATTTGTCGATTGTTTTTGATCTGACAAATGTTATTCTCCATGTGCTTGGCGAGGGAAGTCTGACAACTTAATAGCGTAACAGGATGTGTGAGAAAATATTATTCGTCCCTTTAAGTCACAGTGGGTGTCTGGTCAGTGTATATGCACTTCTCATTTTATAGTTAGACACCCAGGTTAAGTTAAATTGAATGAGATCAAACGATATTTTATTTATCATTTACATAATAAGATTTACGAAATAATGTTTAACAAAAATAAAATGGTGTCAGTAGACTGAATTCTAAACAAATTAAAAAATATGTTCATTCATTGATTGTATTTCTATGACACTTGGATGAAGCGGACATAATATCTTATTTTGTAGTGGGAAAATTTTCCCATATTTCTACAATTTTAATGATTATTGCTGAGTTCGTATTTAGTGAAAAGTGAGCGTCTTTATGTTTAGGTGAGAGTAAACTGGAAAATTTTATAGAATGGTCTAACGTTAACCACTGTCTACAGCTTTACAATGGGCCAGTGCTCTTCAAATTTGTTGTAAGCAAAACTCAAAATGCTCTTATCTCTAGATAACATTTTTTTACACACCTGACTGCAATAGGCTCCAATGTAGAATGTGTAGTCAATTATGATAAATTAAAATACAATTCTGGATTGTGAACATTTAATAAAATTCTATATTGCAGTTATATATGCAAATTAGACACACCTACAAATGACCTAAAAACTCTATCTGCATGTCGAGAATAAGTGTGTGGTGTCCTAAACTTGAAAACTTTTGAAAAACTGAACATTGCAATCTTAATCGCAGGGTACCTTATTTTCTGAATGCAACAAATTGAAAAACTCCCTGATATATGTAATGAATTTTATTTCATATGTAACCAACCAGAACTCCATTTTATAGCACAATGTTAGACATTAACTTTAGAACGAAATACTCTCAAGCATATAAAAGCCTCTTTTCGCTTGTGCAAAATTCTGTAATCATTGTTACCATTGCCACTGTTGCCAGATTTGCTCTTACACACACACACAGTATCTTCCCACTTGATTTTCTCAAAATCGGGCATTATACAATATTCTCAATGGTGTTGTTGGAAGTGGAAACTGAAATCGTAGATATATAAACACTTCTTGAGTTTTAAATCTCAATGACTACTAACGTGTTTTAAAAAAACGATGTACCGAGTTCTGATGCAGAAGGAAAATATTTTTGGATTTTTCTTCAATGTTTCATGAAACACTTTTCCATGAAAAAAATTTCTATTAAGTGAAACTCAAAAGAATAGAAGGAAAATGGTAACATACCTTGACCCTTTCCAGGATGGTGAAGCCCAGACTTCTTCATTAGCTCAGAGTGATTTCAAGCGAAACTCTGATTGCTTAGATAGATAACGGAACGTCCATTCCAAAAAAATTTCGAGTCAGCTGGAAAGTTTTTCTCGGAGAAAACATCTGAATCAGAATTAAAAAAAAACACCTTTTTGTTAAATTTTAATGTCTTTAGACATCATTAAAATTAACAAGCTTTTTTTTAATATATGTTTCAGAATTTCACTGAGAGATTTCTCTGAGAATGTTTTTCACAGTCGGTAAGAAATAATATACCCTTCTTATTAACTTACAGAAAGAAGACAAGTTGTGTTTCTTACTCATTTGCGTTTTCTCTGAGAGAATTTTCCGTTTCAGAATGTATCGTTTATCTATAACAGCCTTCAAGTTTCACTTTAAAGATGAGATCAGTGCATGCTGTTGAAGATTGAGTACAGCATGGTTCTTTCTCCTCCAGTCTGGATTATTTTTCTACATAAATGGAGGCCATTTCCTTTTCAAACGGTATGCTTTGAGGTGTCAACTGAACACTGTCTGTAAACACTTCGACGGTATGGTTTGAAATGGAAACTGAACTGTCTTTGAACCTCTCACCAACCAGGATTCTTTTCTACATAAATAGGAGTCCATTTCCTTTTCAAATCTTTTGCCTTTGAAAGATCTCGATACGATTTTGTCATGGCTGTTGGGATTTGAACTAATCATCCTTCCAGTCTTTCATAATTTGCAAATGATGAGGAGTCTTATAGAAATCATGTGTTCCAGTGCACAAAGCTCCTCCTACAGTGTCTTTTAAACTCATTCAAGATAATTTTAGCTTTTTTTCACGGATCCCTACATTCTGTCCCTACACATGCCTTTCCGACTCGATGCCAAAACGGATTGGGAAGGAATATAAATTTTTAATAACTTTTCTACTTTTAAAACCCAGTGTAAGATATGTATTAATTCTAATATTTGTATCTTTAATACATTAATAAATGTGTAAACAATGAAATTCTCAAATCATAAAAAAATTCCAATAACATTAGATTCTAATGCTATTTTAATAGCCGGTTTAGCATCATTTATTTCCCTCCCAAACCCTCATCATTTGAGTTATATATTTTCCGAAAAAAAATGGTTGAAGTAGCATGACAAGAAGGAAACACATTTTAATAAATACTTGTATTATCTGGCATGGGTATCTTTTAATTCTTTCTCGGAGTCCAGCTAACTTAAATTACCTCTAAAGGATTTTTTCTGGATCTATTACCAAGTTTGTGTTTCCACCGATTACTGGCTTCTGTTAAATGATTCATAGGAATACATTAGGAATTACTTGGAAAATTTAACAAAATCGTCGTAAAATATCAGAAGAAAAAAAGAATAGTGTAGTTTCTGCATTTTACTTAATACAACATTTTTGAACAACTGTATGAAAGAACGGATCCGGTAGTAAATCTATAAAGATATTTATAAATCATATAGGATTCATTAAAAATATTAAAATTAATACGTATCTTACATTGGGTTTTATAGATTCTTTGATTACAATACACTGGTCGGGGGAAAATCACCTGCGAACTGTGTGGAAGGTCCCCATTTTAGAAAAGGACTGTCCCCCTCTTATAACAATGGACTGGTCCCGGGAAACACAATGGCGCACTGTTTGGAAGGTCCACCCTCTCTTATTACAATAGACTGGTCCCGGGAAGTACAATGGCGTACTGTTTGGAAGGTCCACCGTCTTACAACAAAGCAATGAAGAGCTTGAAAAAAGGTTTTTGTAGACAGAGATGTTACGAGTTTTAAGGGAACATAACGATACACTGTGCATGTAAACAAATAAATCCAAGCCTTTTATCCCTAAGCATCAAAGGTTCTGCAAAACCAATGCTGCTAATTTGGAACACGGAGGCATTTTAAACTCGATCACTGGGCAATGGTAGGGCTGTAGGATTGACCTTTTTGCTGGAATATCTTTTACAAATAATACAAGATCTCAAAATGAATGAAACACATAGTAACCAGAATCTTTCACGTAGAGAATTTAAGACGTGAGAAACTCGTACGTGTCCTTTAATTTAATTTTATTCCATTGCTATACTTTTGATAAGGGGATCGTCACTGGGTAGAATAGGAGGATTTCTAAAGTCTGACTCATCATCTCGTTGATATACTGTTGTTTTCGTCCTAATGATTCCTTGATCCAGAAGTGGATTCAGTGATACTAAATGCTTATCTTCAACTCTATCAAAAGATTCAGTTTGTGTCAAACGAATAAGTAGTTCTCAGGTTCATTAAGTTCAGGAACGGTAAATTCCCGTCTCCTTTTCTTCTCATGCTTGCAGTTATGAACGGTCGACAAATCCAAGCCATCATTCTGATAGTCTGGGGGTAAGTTGAGAACCAAAGAGTATTTAGAAGAGAACAACGAACTTGAGTTAATCAAAAATAATACAATTTTCTTCTTCTGGTACTTCTCTTACTCCAGATTTGAGCCACTCTTCGAACACCGCATTGTATGTTTTTAATTTATCTTTTAACATGAGTTTCTTTCTAGTGGGAATCAATCGTTTTTCAGAAACTTCTCTGGCTTCTTTGTCTTTGATCTCTGCTAAACTTATCAGGACTGGTATTTCTTTGTATCTGCTTGGCGAACATGACGTGTCCTGACTGGACAGTGAGTTTGACTGCAAACTAAGTCCTATGGAGTGTAGCAAAGACGACAAGATGAGAAGGGTTAAAATTACACTTTATTTTTTTTCACAGTCTCTGACGCACTTCGGGATACAAAAACTAACCACTTGTGGTCTGAACGTAAAAATATAAGACTACTAACTAAATAAGATTTAAATAAGAGCTAACTTTTATTATTTTACACAGATGACTAACACTAAGACTGGCCTTTTAAATTACTACGTCTGTAGTACACAAACTGCAGAAAACTACAATATGTCTTTAGCTCTCAAGAGGACTAAAATCTGTGGCCTTAAAGGCGGACAGTAGCTGATGGCAAGCTCTCGTGAAGACTCGGGGCAAAATGGCTCACTTTCTCTCCTTCTACTACTCTCTTGGCACAACTTAAATACTAAAGTGTTAGCAAGTACAATTTGCATAAACATATTCACTCTTTAATTCTGGCCGGAAGTGGAAAATAAGAGATGATAGTAAAGTTTTAAAATAAAATAAATGCTAGTCAAATTTAAGATCCTTACATACTTCCCGCCAGAGTTAATAAGTTTGAAACTAAGGTCTAAACGACCTTGTTGAAAACTTTTAATTGTAAATTCAAAGTCTAAAGCGAGGCTAATCTTTTACAAAACTCCACACTAAAACTATCTAACCTAGAAATTATGTAAAAAGGAGTTTTACAACATTTCCTCCAGGGCCAACTATTCGTCATCTGTTACAGCACCTAAAACAGGAATTTCTTGTCTCTTATGGTTTCCTTTCAGAGATCCGGAAAGAAAACTAGTTTAATAAATTTGTCAAGTAATTTAAATGGCAAGTAACATGAACATGTACATTTTTTTTCTTTTAAAACTCTATTCTTATTTCATTCATACCATTATTTAATTACCTCTCCCCTGAGATGTGTTGTGAAGACAGAAACACCAAACACGGGCGTATGTATGTACAGGTGTTCAACACTACCGCCTACAATCAAAACACTAACCTGTTAAAATTCAACATAACAAAACCTCAGAATACACCTGACATTCAGCTCTGAACACTGAAGTACTATTCTAAAGGAAGTGCCTAACTCTGCAGTGTAGCGTCAGAGAGCCCTAACTACATTCATTCATTCCAAATTTAGCACATATTCAAAATGCGTAACCCTTTTTTTCAGTCATACCATTAAGTTTTGAAATTTGCCATTTATACAATATTTCCACTTTTAACATATCACACTACTTAAATTTTAACGAAACAATTCACATGTATACAAGAACACATTAACAAGCCATTAATTTTACACATTTGAAAACATACACTTAACTTTCTCCTATTGAAAGAAAGTGCTGTTTCTTTTACATTTAAATAATACATTTCCAAATCTTTCAGACTAAAATGTCTTTTCTTAACAGAATCTTTTAAATAAAGCTTTATACAATATTTTTAGAATGTTCTTATACAGTTACAAAATCTTTTACAATACTCAAGTATTTAAATTACTATTATACAATAATTTTAGATTACTCGCGAGTACTTGAAAAACATAGTAACAAATAGGTAAAACTCATTTCTCGCCTTTTTGGCGATAAAGGTAGACCTCACATAAGGTAAAACTTCTCCTTAAATTCTACCACTTGCAGTAAGAACGAAAAATTAATTTAAAGTCTCAAAGTAACATAAGTTTTACTTATCTTTGTGATACTCGGACATCCGTTCAGCCGCCCACTCCTGAAAGGTAGCGAAGACCATGGTTTGATTGATCCGACGCCTTGTCCCTGTCCGACCCTTAGTCTCCTTCTCAGTCCGTTTTCCTTTTGGGCGTGCTTGTTGCCCTTGAAAAACTTCTTCCTATCCATTGGCTGCTTTCCCGGTCGCTTGATAATGCTGTCCTTGGAGGCGTCGGGACATTTCTAGTATGTTGTTGCTGAGTTCTGTCTGCTTGCTGTTCGAACTTTCGTTGTTGCCTTGAGTCTGCAGCTGGCTTTCCCAGGTCAATTTGTGGACACTTGCTGTGTGTGTGTGTGTTTCTCACAGGTGCTATAACTGCAGCAGTTTCTTCTCGCCCTCTTCGTGCTGTTAGAATTTCCTTCTTCCGCTTGTTGGAGCCGGTTGTGCCCTCTCTTTTCTGGTCGGGGGAATATCTTCCTTTTCTTGTTATCTCCGGTCTTCCATCGGGGGGCTTTTCTTTTCTTGTTCATATATTTACTTGTGGCAGACTCTGGCGGTCGTTGTTGTTGTGCCATGTCTTGAGATGATGCCTGCCGTGCCGGATCCTGCAAAAGATCTTGAAAGATTTTCAGTTTATTTTGATTGTAAAACGGCTTGATTCGGTCGATATTTGCCGTAAATGTTTCACCTTTCTTGGATTTTAAGACTATTACAGCGTGGGTTACTTTTTCTACACTGTATAGCCCTTCAAACTGTGGACAAAATTTTGCTACTTTGTCTGCCGCCGCTGAAGAAAGCGAATGTTTCAGCTTAAGTATTTCATCCCCCATATTATACTTTACTTCCCGTCTTTTCATGTCATAATACAATTTCTGTTTCTCTATGATACGCCAGTGTTTTCCTTTGACTTCTTAATTAACTTTTGTATATCCGCCATTTGAAATTCCGGGGGCATTTTTGAACATAAAACAATTTGTCCAGTGGGGTTATAATCTCCCTGCCTAAAAATAACTCAGCAGGAGTTTGGCCGTAGTGCCGTTTTTGGAGGTCCTAAGGGCTAAAGTTAATTCATGAACATAGTTATTCCAGCTTTTATGAAAATTTTAACATAATTACGAATAATTTTAATTGTGTTTCTGTTGATCTGTTCCGCTATATTTGAATGCGGCCGATACGGGACCATTTTTAAATGACGGATGCCCAGTTTTTAACACATGTCTTCAAAAATATTGCTTATAAACTGAGAACCATTATCCAATATAACTTTTAGAGGAGCCTCGTATTTTAAAATATATTTATTTAAAATAGAATCAGTACCTAATTTCGCAGAGGCTCATTTTAGGGAAACAATTTCGGTCCATTTACTAAAATGGTCAACCATAACAAGGAGATACCTACTTTTATTTAATTGACTTTTCGGGAAAGGGCGCAATAAATCGACACCAATTATTTCATTTGGAAATTCTGATTTAATGTTATTTAGCAACCCGGACGGGTGGAAATTAACATAACACCTGGCATGTTGGACAAGACTGAACATAACGTCCTTGTTAACTTTTGCAGTTCAGGAGAATAAACTGCTTTGCGTACGCGTTAGATGGTTTTCCGAATGCCACCATGAGCTGCCAGGGGCGAATCGTGCAATTCCCGTAATATATTTAATCTAAGACTAGCTGGGATAACAGGTCGGACTTCATTATTATTCTTCGTAGTTTTCGTATAAAAAATAGACCATCTATCAGTTCGTAATGGGCCGCCCTATTTCTTATCGCCACAATATATTGGTGGCTGAAGTTTTCAGAATCTCGTAAATAATCATATTTATTTTTAAATTCCGTACCCTTGCCCAGTTCCGTTATTACGGTCTCACGAGAATGTATCATATAGTATGTGGGCATCTGCTACGACATGTTCCTTTCCCGACGTGTATTTAGTTATCAAATTATATTTTTATAATTTAAGTGCAAATCTTATTAGTCTTTGCGATAGATTCTTTCCTGTATATAATCTAGCGACCGCCGCATGATCAGAGTAGACCGTTACCGGAGAACTTCCAAACACGGAACTTTTGTACCGCTAACAGAAACGCAAGTGTTCCTCTTTCTGTCGCTGAATAATTTCTTTGAGTATCATTTAAAGTACGACCTTTGTTATCTTCATTAGTTTCCTCAATTCGATCCTCTGGATTGAGATCAGCGAATTTATTTGTTTCGGTTGGTTCTTCATATTCTGAATTCAATAAGCTGCGTTTGTGCGATTTACTGGCGGTGATAAATCCCTCGTTATTAGTAGTAACGCGCTTCTTGCTTGTTTTAGGAAGTAATTTATTTAAATCAGAAATAGCACTAGTGCTTGCTTTAGGTGTGTTAAACTCATTAAAAGAATCATCAAGTTTATCTAATATGTGTCCATATTGTTAAGCGTAGAAATTTCCTGATTTGATTTATCTGACTTGTTATTTAACTATTTGCGGCACGGTGTGCCCGGTCAGATCCCGCCTAAAAATTTCCTTTTGTACGTACAGAAAAATTGAATGAAAAACCATTTATAGGGTACTCTGAACTTTCTTTATTTATACTAGATGGCAGCACAACACAAACCAGTCCATATATGTTAGACATGTTTGGTTTTTCAAGACCCTCATTTTTAAAAGAAATCTTCCAGAATTTTTTTAGGATATAAAAGGAATTGTTTGAAACGAAATTTTTATGTTATTTTCTTGGCTGTATGCTAATCTCCTCATTCTATTTAGTTTTAAATTTTTACCTTGAAATCTTGCCTAAAATCGACCATCAGGTGTGCCCAGAGTGGGATCACTGAGAGATTAGGACAAGACTAATAAGTATATCTTTTCTTTTTTTTTGCAGCTCACCGGTTAGCTCATTCACAGTGGAAAGGTGGGTCAACATCTGTGTTTCATTTTCTGTTTTTTTCTTTCTTCATCTCTCTCTCTCTTTTCTGGGGGGGTTTGGTTGTCAACGAAGAAATTGGAGTGATTTTCTAAAGGTCAGGGTATAATTTTATCAGTTAGCTGTTTAGTTTTTCACTGGAGCAGTTCTTTTTTTCTCTTTCGCTTTCGTTCAAAGAAGTTTTGTAAATGGTATGTTTTGATAGTCTTGAGTTGTAGACGTTTATTTTATTTTATTTAATAGTTTATAATTTCTAATTGTAGATATAATACTGGTTTATTTTTTCGGATTTTCAATTATTTTCGAAATGGATCGGAGTGGGCTGCCCATTTCTGAATCACTGAAACTGCTACACGAGTTGCCTTCAGATAGTGAATCTGATAAGGATCCCGGTACATGTGCAAAACATGCAATTTTTTTCAAAGGTGGTGCCACTTTCTTCGAAAAGTAGCACTATGAAAAAAACAGACGAAAATGTAAATATGAAATGTAAATAATGTAAATATCATATACCGAAGTTATACTTTTTTCGTTTATATGTATGTAATCATCATATAACCAAGAAGAGTTTTTTAGGGGGTCGAGAGTAGCGGGCCTTCCCGTGGCACACCCTGAGTAATGCTGAATTTGTCACGGTATTCAGAACCTAGTATTTTTTAATTGTAGGCAAAATCTCTTACTCTTTTACGTGCTTGCCAGCAATGCTCGTTTCAGCACTTTTTTCGAAGCTCTATTCATTCAGTGTGTCCGCTTCCGGCACACCCACAGAATTAAAAGGATAAGTGCTATCATCAAAAAATTTTACCTGTGTACTCCTCTAGGCCTGATTAGACTACCTACCTTTTTTTTGTCGAAATTCCAATTTTCAAATGTAGCGTACCGGAAAGGGTTAACGAAAGACATTCATTTTGTAACAGCTGTTTAGCCTGAGTTAGATTTTTAAGTGTTGCTACCGATTTAAGAAAACTTTCACGAGGCATTTTCCTCCATATTACTAACAAGCTATGGCCGATGATTAAACAAGAATCGAACTCACCATTAGTCAAGCTGGCACAGAATTTACCTATATAAAAGACTCTTCTTAATTAATATTTACCCAGACTCTTCTTAAGTAATATCTACGACACCCAATTCATAAAATTAAATCCTTTCTGTTTAAATCTTTAAATGTGTAATACCTTTGTACCTTTGAATAAAAATAGTGTTTGTCAGAGAAAGAAGTTTCTTTTCTTATACACGCGTATTAAATTCAAAGACAATACTGAATGCACTTTTTTCTTTCATTTAAGGCAACAGAATCTTCGAAATATGAAAGACGTGGGCATTAACATGGAAATGACATAACATTCGCTAAGGAAATATTTTCTTCAATGTGTAAGGAACAGAATGCAACAAAATGATGTCACCAGAAAGTATATCCAATCACAAGTACGGATTTTCCCCTGTGTGCGTGGCACGATACAGAATGCTTTTATGCTACCGGGTAGCGTATTTCCAAACCCTACCCCACTTTTCGAATGTTTGACGTCACAGAGAAATCGACTTTGTGGATAATTCTTGCGCATGCGTGAAGTAGCTGAAAGCCGAGGAGTAACATAAACAGAACTTGGTCTATGCACTAGTAAACAGTACTGAATATTAAAATCTGAAAGTGTATTCTTTTATGTAATTGCATAGTTGGACGTGTGAAGAAGCTGTGTCGCTTGAAGAAGATTTTGCATCTTGGGCTCGTTTAGAATTTCTTTATCTCCATGTACTCGCCGAATTTGTTCCCAAAACTGTAACCAGACTTTAATTTCGCTAGCGAATCGTTTGAACTCTATTTTAGGTAATTTAATTTTACGTTATTCAGATTTGGCAGCACACTGCCAATGGATTGTGTCAGCTAGTGACTGACACATAATTCCGTTTCCACTCGTATTAAATCTAGCTTTTCTTTGTATTCTTCAACTTTTGCTCACTCTCTTTCAAACCGATCATTTGAAGAAAATTCCGAATCTAATATTTGGGTATCAAATGTATTGTTATGGGTTTTGTATTTATTTAGCTATTTTTAGTAGAATTGTAATTGAAATCATTTCAATTTCCCCCAGCAATGCAGCCCGTGACGACTTTTAAGAGGAAGCTAAATCGAAAATGTAAAAATACAGCAGCAAACGCACTTAATAAATAGATATCCCGTAATTGTACTCTTTTGCTTTCCGGAAAAATCGAGAAACTACCAGAATGTTCTCGTGCGTGATTAAAAAGCTTATAAAAAGTCTCAATTCAGTTGTTTATGAATTGTTTACTTAGTGCTCTTATTGATTGTATCGAATTCGCGGTGAGATCGGCTTAGGTTTCTCTGTGTTTTGAATTGAGTTCTATTTTATTTTAGTAATTTAAAATATAACTACTGTGAGACATTGCGATATTGTACGAATATTTCTGAGGAAATTTCACCGTTTTGTTTCATTTCTTAGGATAAGAATAAACTGTATTAACTTTTTATCGATTTGTGCATTCAATCGATTACGAACTCGCACGCGGGCAACACTTTTTGGGGTCAGAAGGGAGATTTAAATGCTAATTACAAGAGCGATGAAAGAGCAATTCATGCAGTTGATGACTGCATTTGCTTCATTCCAAGAAAAGATGCAAGGGACAGTCAACTCAGTTAAAGAAGAGATGACAGCTTGCCAAGAATCCGTTAAAGAGCAGATGAAAGCAGGTCAAGAAAGGATGGAAGCTGGTCAAGCATCTGTTAAAGAAGAGATGAAGGCTGTTCAGGAATCTGTTAAAGATGAAATGAAGGCTATTCAAGAAACGATTGAAGCAGGTCAAGAGGACATGAAAAGAGAAATTACCTACGTTATATAAAACAAACTTGTAGCTATGGAAGACGGAATTGACACGGTTGAAAGCAGAGTTGGAGAAATTGAAGAAAGAGTTTCTGCTGTTCAACAGCAAATTGATGACATGGTATCTGCAGTAGCCAAAGAAGTTGACACCTTTAACTAATGCCTAGCGACATCAGGAAGCAATTTTGATGTCTTTAAATTTTTATCCGTGCTTTCTCGTTCCTCCCTGAAATAATCCACATATGATGCGAAGACATCTTGGCAAGTATATAACATACAATTTTCTATAGTGGCGAAAGTGAACGGATGCGATTCTCAAGCTAAGGCTTGTCATATCGCCCCTTCTTCGAGAGCAGACGCAGCGGATATCCTTCAGAATCTTCACGAAAACAAAAGCCTAGATTTCGAAGCTCTGTCCGGCGCTTTGGAGCTGCGCTTTCGGGAGAAATGTTTAAAAGACTACAGCAGGCACCAATTAAAATCCTGTCAACAGAAGTCAACGGAAACGCTACAGTATGTTGAAAGGGTGTCCCACCTCCCCTTTCCCGAGAGAAACAAGGGAAATCCTGTCCTTGCAATACTTCATTGACGGCATCCTGGATCCTGAAATACAGAAAGTTCTACAAATGGCAGATGCCAGTGACTTCTTTAAATATAATAACATTTCTTTAAATATAATACAGGGCTCTAATATTTGGGGGCAAAAATTCGAAAAGTGAGCTGACGTTTATAGTGAACCAATGCAAAATGCCCAAACAAAATTAATGACCCTTCTGGGCTAACGCCCTTTGGGCGAACAAAGATCAAAAGTTTGCCATTCATACAATGTCAAACTAGGAATGAAAGATAACAACTAAGGGCTTGGTTCTGCCAATAATAACACAAACGTTTAATGAGACTCTTGCTATTTAATTATTTTGCACAGTTTTCTCATTTTAGCTTAAGATGAAGATAACTTCATGCGAATATCTAGTTTTCTAGTTAAATGAACTTTGTATGTTGTTTTGGTGCATGTATTGAACGAAAATCCTGGTTTATAGAGATATATAT
Organism: Stegodyphus mimosarum; assembly: GCA_000611955.2. Taxonomy (NCBI): domain Eukaryota; kingdom Metazoa; phylum Arthropoda; class Arachnida; order Araneae; family Eresidae; genus Stegodyphus; species Stegodyphus mimosarum. The sequence goes on along the minus strand of KK113572.1, from coordinate 214,620 downwards.
TTGAAAAAGATAGCAATACTCATTTTGCTGTCTCAGACAAGATTTTGAATTCGTCTTAGAAATGAGTCAGAACTCCGACCGATTTTGCTCTTGAAATGCTATTTTTATTTCGCTGTGAGTCAGTGGCGTAGCTAGGATGGGGCAAGGGGGGGACATCCGTCTCCGGGCGCAACACTCGGCAAGCGCCAAATTGATGTTACCAAATTTTAGAATGAAATGTTTTTCATTTCTGCCATACAGAAAGGGGAGCAAAATCTTCAGTTGTCCCCAGGCGCTGAAAACCCTAGTTACGCTTCTGCTGTGAGTTATTAAATCTATGAAGACATCATAGCCTTCATCCAGCGTTTGCATAGCTCTGGAGAAGTGCATGCAGACCACAAGTTAGGAAACCACTAATGGGTTTTAATCAGCAGACTTGCAAATACTTTAAAAAACATTCCCAAGAGAACAGCGGTAACTCTCTCAATCTCACAATACAATGATGATTTACAATAGACGAAGCCAAGATAGCCAGCTGTTCCACTGCGATACACAGCTGATATGGGTAATAAAGCGACAACCAAAATAACGCAGTTGCTCCATTCCTGAATTTCTGAAGCACCATACTTTCAGCGATAGTTTTGTTCTGGGAAAACTGAAACTTCAGATAAAACTTCATGCGAAAAATCATAATTTTATTTGACATCAATTTTAAAAACTTTAAGCAGCATAATGTTCTTTTATTACCAGTTCTACATTAATTGAACGTTTTTATCTTTAATGTTGTTTAGGAGAGCTGGCTACGCCTCGGTTAAATGCCATGTGTAAATTCGTCTGCTTCGCTTTATTTTGTATTGCGAGATCGTAACCGTGTTTCAGCTTGACATGAATTTCGACAAATGTGGTGGTGGATTTAATAATTTTTAATAGGATAGGAAAATGGTATTATGGATGAGAATTAGTATTTTTAATTATAATAGTTCGTAGTGTACCATCATGGCTGATAAACTAGGCTTGTCAAATGAAGTTAAGGAAATTAAGTTAGGGAAAAGTTTTGGCAAGGGTGAACATCCATGTTTTCATACATTTAGATGTAAGTATTCCTATTATTTTATTTGATAAATTTCGTGAATTTTCGAAAATAAGTTTCTAGATACCTATTTTTTGTTTATGTTATGTCATTAAATTATTAATTTTCGGCGATCATTCTTAAAATACCTTCCATCTGGAGAACGATCCAAAGATTAATGAAAGAATTAGTTATAAACATGTTTCAATTTCGAAATTTTGGGTTTAGTTTCATTCTGCATCCGCAGATAGATCATTTGTTCTAGTCAACCTTTACCTAAAGGAAAAGCAAAGATACGATTTTAGTGACAGAATAAAAAAATTAAGATGCCATTGTTCTACTTGTAATTATTAAGTGCAGAATATAAACAATTATCAAAGGCTGTTTATGATAAAATAGTAGTATACCCGAAATTTTTATATTCTGTAATATAAAATTTTTTCAAACTGTAATTTTGAATTTAATGCCATTTTCAGTTGCTTTATATATTGATGAAATATTTTCATGAAATGTCAGTTTTCAAATTTCGTTTACGTATGTGCGTTCTTATATGAATCTTTCAAATATACCTATTTATTTTAAATAAATTCTAACATAGTTTAGTAGGTACTTAATATCATAGTCACCTTAATAGAAGTTGCCAAATTTTCAAGTATGTGCCAAACATGTAAATAAACATTCTTCAGACAGTTATGCTCATAACAATTCTTCAGTCCAACAACACCACCATTTCTTTATGCATTATTTTTGTTGTATTCAGTTTCCAACGATTTTTATAGACAAACCGTGAGCGTTTTAAAATTTTGCTTCTGGAATTTGTCAGCAATGAAATGAAATCAGACCACTGAAAGAAACAATGATGAGATGAATTTGGTAGATAGCTATGCGCAGTTACATATTTGTGTGATTATCTGATGTTTTTCTAAGTGAAAACAGATCACTGTGTATAAGAGAAGAACAGCGCTAAAAAATTAGAGAAAGATTGTGAAAAATGTATTTCATTTTTTAATGTTTCATGTAATCGTGATTTCATAATTAAAATTTGTACTTAATTTTTTTTTTTTTTTCCTTTTGATTTGTTGATAATGTTTCCTTACTTACAACAATGATTATCCATAGTTTGGGAATTTTTTTTTTTTAAATTTCAATATTCATGTCATTTTGTACCTGATAAACAATGTTTACCTTGTTAGCTGTAAAAGATTACCAAATTGCTCCAAGGTGGTTGTTTTAATATGTAAGTACTGTTCAGTAGCATATATATTGGGTTTAATATAAAATCCAAAGTTTTTAATTTTTATCCTTTGCACTGCATTGAATAATGTATTCCAAACTAGTTTAGGCTTGAGAATACAATCACTCTTTGTCATATTTTATCAATACACTTTCCTAAAATTACAAATACAAATAGGAAGTATGAGCATATGTTTTTATCAAGATAAATTGCATATTATAAAGTACAGAATTTCTGCTAGACCTTTTTAATACCCTCTACTGCTCCTAAGACCAGCAGAACTATTTTTTTTTTTTTTTGTGCCCCATTCCCCACATGTTCGGAAACACTGCTGTATACTTGTATTATTTGTTGAATGAAATATATGAAAATGACCTTTGAAATTCAATATTAATTATATCAGTAAATGACTTCTTTATAATTATTTTTTTTTTATGGGGAGCTTTTTATTTTCATTAAAATGAGTTGTTTTTTTTTTTCCCATCACTATCTACTATATTTGGAGGAGGACCATTTACCTCTTTTAGAAGCACTTTGAAGGAAGCTTAACATATTAATTTAATGATAATGTGTGCTTTTGTTTGTACTTTTCTGTAATTAGAGTAGCTGTACTGATTAGCCATTATGGTTAACAGTGCTGGCTGAGATAACATTGGACCTGGATTTGAATCCAGGAGAAGGCTTGGGTGTTTGCAAATGCAGTATTGTCTGTGTAGCATGGAGACACTTAAAATACTGGTGATCTGAAATTTCTTTTGAGAAATTTAGTTGTAGGAAAAGAGGGGTGGTAAAGCTTTGGATCTATCATCTGAAGTGTTCTTATCAAAATTGGGATGCAGCTTCCTGTTTCTTGGAGGGGGGGTAATTTGGTTACCTCTGTAATTACCATCTGATCAATGTTGTTTGTGAAGCGACAGCTAAATGACTAATGGTTATTAGCTATTCCTAACAAATTCATTGAGTTGGAAGTGTTCAGCCATTTGAAGCAACATGAGTCTTATTTTCTGAATGTGTAAGAAAAATTAATTTTTTTCACATATGCTGTAACCAATTTTGCCCCAAAACCTCAGAACAAGTTTAAAACATTAATGTGTGTCTTATTTTTTTCCACTGTTTTAGTGCATTTATAGGAAATGTGATAGCCAGAATTTTAATAATGACAACTATTCATTTACAACTGTCACAAAGGAGACACTTGAAATTTTTACTGCACTTTGATGTAGTCACCAGCATTGTGTACATGTTACTAGTGATATGGGGGTTACAGTATGTCTCTAGCAATTTGTTCTGAAGGCTGAAATAAAGAATTTAGAACATGTAGAATAAAGAATTTGGAACAGTTCAAAAACTAAGTAGAATGGTGAAAGTTTACAATCAGGTGCCCATTGATGTTTTTGGCGATTTTTTTTATGCGAAGAACAGCACCAAGAAGTACTGTTTCCAAGATGGCTGTCACCCAAAACAACACTTGAAACATAAGTTACAAAATTAACAAAAGTACTCACCTCATTGGTTCTTCACTATATCTCATCATTAGTGTTGGATGACTGTGACACATACAATTCCTTCATGCAATTAATATAATCCTGAAACGGATCTTTCTCTTTCTGATCTTGGCCCCGATGAATCCTTATGTTTTACCAAATGCATATTCTTCCTAGAAACTGGACATTCATACCGGAAACTAATTAAACCTTCATCTACACACCTGTCAATAACAGCTTGCCCACCATTTTGCTCTAAATTGTGTGTGTGGGGGGGGGGAGAGTATTTACCTTTCCAGACATACTTCTTTTGCGAAGCTGACAGAACAACGATTAATTAGGAGCAACTAATGAAAACCAAACGATGAATTAAGGGCAGTTAGAATTTCAATAATTCAAAATACAGTGAAAATTCAAAATACTGATTTGTAGAACGTGATAAAAAAAATCACTTAATCCTTGATCACTAAACTAAGAGGTTTCAATGAATTTAAACTTCAGAAAAACATTGGCACGTAACAAACAAATGTTTGTCATAACATTGGGGAAACAGACTCGATTCTGGGTTACCAGTACCAGTGTTGTTATTTTAGGTCAATCTAAGAAGCACCCTTTTATTCATTTAGTATGCACACATTGGGGTTAAAAGTTTTGCAGATTAGTGAATTCTTCAGATGACACTTCATGTAGTTCTTGAGTATTGTTTACACTTTGCTATTTCTAATTATTTCATTACATTTAGATTATTTGCACATAAATAACTAAAAGAAATTCATATATTAAACATTCTTTATTACAGAAACATTACATTTTTAAATATAATTTTATACATACGTTAATATTAGAAATGATTACTTATATATGTTTGTAACATTATTTCTGTTGTCACTTATTTCGGCGCTTTAGTTTCTTTTTCATTAAATTTTCCTTAAAAGTACATATTATGCTATTTCCTGGTGTGTTATAATTTTTTTCTGCCTTAAAGTTTGGATACTGTTAGCCTAATGTTAAACGTTCATCAAAAGTAATTTCTACTACTATGTTATCCGATCCACTATCTGGATTTACATCAACAGAGTTTAATACACTAAAATGACTTCATCATCAGTCATTTCTAATGTAAAAGGAGCTTCAGCTCTGTGAATCATATAATCTAATAAATGTTCTTATGCTGAAAGTTTAGACAAATCTGAAGCTTCATTTTTAGGAAGTGAAAACGATTCTGCTACTTTTACACAAAATAGCATAAACCTTGAAAAGTTTGCAATGACTCTTTTCATTTCAGTGAAGATTGTTAATTGCCATAAAGTTAATGGTCATTTATAAACCACTTTTTGATGAAACTTATGAATATATATTTCACTTTTAGCAAGTATCAAACATTAAGGGAAAAAGAAAATAAAGAAAAGCGTGTACTCACATTACCTTCATTAATGTACAGAGCTATGATATAATTTAAACCTGCTGCAAAATCAATGTATATACAAGAGAAAAATGTAGAAGAAAGGGTTAAATAATAGTGAAATCTTTAGAATGAAAGATATCTTTTGTAAAAGTAATGCATTGAAACATTTCATATAAAAAATTACATATTGACCAAGGGAATTACTCTAAAAATAGTTTTTGTCTAAATTAAGATAAAAATACCGTAGATTTCTGTGTATATGCTGAGAAATTTTGGGACTTCCTAAAGGTAAATTATGCAGGGTCAATTTACATACAGATCTGCTAATTTCACGAAAAACGTAGGTATTCGATTAGCCAGGAGCAAGTGATCATTGCCGAATACTGTACTTTTTTATTTCTTTAGTTTATATTTCTTCAGTTTATATATATAAAAAAAGGTTATTGAAATGAGGTATTTATATTACGAAAATGTATTTTTTTATTTTTTAAATTGTTTATAATGATGGTTTGGTACATCATCGCTAACGTAGAAAATTTGATGTTGGTGAAATTTGCACTCAGCTTTCTAGATTCTCAAAACTTGTTTTCCATTTATGGAGAATTGCCAAGTAGGCATACTGTTGTCAGAATTTTCATCAAATGTGATCACCTGTAGTTTGACACTTGCATTTATTAAAATTTTTCTTCTCACCTTTCTGTCAGGTAAAAAATAAAATGGCACAGAAAATAAGACAAACACAGATACCACAGACCATAAACAAGACAGCAAATGAGTGGAAAAATTGTGCTAGCCTCAGATGAGGTAATCAGAGTTAAAATAAATACTGCCTTTGGTGTTTTATTCTGTAGAGATTTAATTGGAAAATAATCCACGGATTTTTACTCACTTGATAGCCTTGTGACATGTTAGAGCATTGCAGCTTTTTTTTTTTCTGCCTTATAAATAGGTTTGGAATTTCGGATAAAGTTTTGGAGATAAAACTTATTCTTATACATGGAACGGCTTATATTCAAAAATATACTGTGAAACAAATACAGTTTCAAAGTACTTCATTCATAGGGTTTTTCCAGAAATGAATCTCTATGCTATTTCTGTCATTATATTTGGCATGTGTTTGCTATTAACAGTTATAAATGCTGAAATTCAAAATTTTAATTTTTTAAAAAAATTTTCAATTTTTCAGCCCCTTTTTCTTTGCCTGCATGCCATACAATTCAAATCCAAAATGAAAGTAATGGGAATTGAAATTTAAATTCCAGAACTGAAATTTTAAATGTGTTAAAAATATGCAAATGCTGTTCTTAAGCATCTGTTTCTGCTCACTTTGTATGTATTGTAAACAAACTGTTACAAGGAGGTGTAGCAATAATGCATTTTAAAGTTTTAACTGAGGATTTGAAAAAGAGAGGATATGTAAATTCTTTGTATGTATTGGATTCCATAATATGTTACTACCTCATGCTATAGATACTAGAAACAGCCATATATGTAGCAGTTGCCTGTTGCACAAGAATTCCTAATCAAGATTTTCATAACATTGTAAGGTACTTTCTTTCTCCTTGTCTTCATGGCATAATTCGATGCATGTTGGTATAGCAGTCAGGAGGTCATGAGTTCTAATTTTAATGAAGGTTTTCCTCTTTTTATGTTTCGGGCTTCATAACTGAGAGGTGTTTGAGCCAAAATGTGGTGGACAATAACTTGTCACCGCAAGGATTTAGTGACTCGATTTCTTCTTCTCCAGTTGGCCTTTAAGTGAGAGAGAATGCAAGATATTTTCTTTCTCCTTACAGTGTGTGTTCATGATGTAGTTGGAAGCAGGTTGGGCTAGCACTTCTAACGCTTGGAGAATTCTTTTTTTTCTAATTTCTCTAATTTCTTATGTAACAAAATGTTTGAATTTCTGTAATAAAATAAACTGCGTAAAATGTTTGAATTATGGTTATTAAAATTTGCAGTTGTAAAACATTCTTCATGGGTAGTGGGAACAAAAAAGAATAAATTTTTAGGTTAATTTTCAGGTAAAGTTGGGAACTTTAAACTGCATGATGATAATAAATATTTATCGCAGCAATAGTATGTTTTAATTTTTGTTATGATACTGCTGAAAATTTTGTGTGTTATCTTCTAAGCTAACTAAGAAGATTTTGAAAGATATTCTTTAATTTCAAAGTAGAGTTTCAGTGGTGCTTCAGGATGTTGTTCTTACAATAATTTCGTAGCCTAGAAGCCTATGGTTCAGCTGTACTTTTAACAGCATTTGTACCCTCCTTCATTTAGTTTGTGATTCTGATAGCAGTAAATTCTAAAGTAATTTTGGACAAGGGACTATAGCCTTTAAAAATAGGTTTCATTAAAATATCAACAAAAATTTCTGTGAAAGAAAAAACTGAAATAGGTAAAGAAATCAAACACCTACACAACAGTGTTTTATGTTATTGCAGATCAGTTTTGGTTGGTCACAATTTTACTTTTTCAGTGATTGATAACATATGTAAAGCTGTAACTTTTACTTCATTTGTATACTATATTTGTGGCCCAAAAATAAAAGTGTTTAATTCTATTGTTATAATCATAAACAGAGAAATTAAGGTCGAAGACTTATAATTTGGGATACCGGTATTGCATGGATGGATATGTTTTTCAAATGCATACTAATACTATGCAGTGGGGCAAGGTGGGACATCTGTCCCCAGCCGCAGCATGCAGGGGGCAGCAAATTAATGCTACAAATTTTAGAATGAAATATTTTCCATTCTCAGAACATGGAAAGGGGTGCAAGATCTTTAGTTTTCCCTGGGCACTGAAAACCGTAGCTATGCCTCTAATACTGTGCCATTAAGTTTGTGATAAAAAAAGTAGCAGACTCAAAGAGGTAATAAAGAGGTAGTTGAGCGAACAATAAACAGCATTCAAAAACTGTTTAGAGCAAAATCTGGATTAATTGTGAACAGGCCTAGGCAGAGGTTTAGCAGTTCAATAAATGAAAATGTGGCTAGAACTTCCCCTCCCCCCAATCAAAAGGTATATGTCAAAGGTTTTTTTTAAAAAAATGCATCACTTTAATATTTTTATCAAATGTCCACAAAATAAGCATCGATCAGTTCAAAGGATAAGTTCGCTATGGCTAAATATTATGTACCATAAACCACTTATGATATCCACATTTATCAAATAATACCAAGTGGCTATAATGAATCAGCTGCATGGCTGATGAATCAGAATGGCTGTTGTCAGCAGTATGGCTGATGAATCAGAATAGCTGTTGTCAGCGGTATGGCTGATATTCTATTGAATCAACAGTATAGCTGATGAGGGGTAAGAGATATTTATCAGTTACAACAAGTGTACCAAATTGGCTTTGCAAATGGGTGGATTAACTGATTTCGTTGAGTTTATAGTTTAATGGCTTTTGCCCTTTACTTACAAAGCTTTCATGAGAAGTTTTATCTTTGCAGCAACCCATTGCATTTATAGACATGCATTACTCTCAAGAAAAATACTTTTTGAGCTTATGATAGTCTTGAATGATACTATAAAAATAATAAACTATATAAAATCATGGCCACTTGAAAACAAGCTCATCAAACTAATGTGTGAAGATAATAGAAAGCCACCATCAATCCCTTCTACTACTCATTGAAGAAAGGTGGTTGTCCCAAGGAAAGGAGTTGACAAGTTGGATAAAACTGTGTGCAGAATAGCAGCACTTTTAGTGGATCACAACTGTCTGTTATCAACCATTTTAAATGATGAAGCTTAGGCATACAAACTGGCATATTTGGCGAACAGTTTTACCCAAATAAATGACATGAATCTACCGTTGCAACAAAATAATGCTGCTGTTTTTGATGCGGGTGCCAAAGTGTCTTTTCGTAATAAAAAATTATGTATTGGATGGAGTGCATGGAAAAGGCAAATACTGATTGCTTCCTTCTTTAAAAAGCTTCTTGAATGAAAATAACATCAAGACTAAAGAAAAAACACAGAAAAATAATCAGGCACATCTCAAACCTTTGAAGATTCATTTGAATATTATTTTCTAACAGCTCAAGACAAGGTGCTTGATGACTATAAATGAGTTCTGAATATATTCTGATTGAACAAAAAAGTACTGCTCTTAAACTCAGCAGAATGCAAGGTCCGTATAGACTTGACATTTCACAGCTAACTAAAAATGAGATGCCATTATCAGGTCTACTGGAATTTTGACTACATTTAGAAGATAAATTCAAAATCTTCCCCGAGAAAGAAAAATTACTGTTGCTTTTCTCATACCTGTGAAGAATGTGAAGAAATACCAAACATCTCATACCACTGGTAGAAATACCAAAACAAAATAACAGAAGCTTTTTAAATGCAGAACCAGACATTCGCCAGAAATTAGTATCAGTTTAACGAAAAATAAGAAAACTGCCCAAAATTGCAATCACGTGTGTCTCATTAAATTCATATATTATTTTATATTGTGTCTTAATTTAGGTCTACTGTTGTAGTATCTTGCACTTTATTTAGCAAACTCAAATGTTTTCAATAATGCATGATAAATATTTTGAATAACAAAATAGCAAATAATGAACAAATACATATATTAATTGAATCGAATTTAATGATTAAATTATTTTATTATTTCATTCACCAATAGTATGTTGCTAAACAAATGGTTTAATTTATTGAACTCTGAAATAATTGAGGCAGCAAATTCTGGCAGAAAAAAACCACTTATAACCAGTGACATACATTTTGAAAAAGTTGAATTTTTAGTTTGTTTAATTGCAATGATAAAGAGAAAATATTGTTTGAAAGTAATGCAAAAGCTTTGTAATAAACTTTGAGTGAGTTTTTATCAAAGGAAATTTGTATTATAGTATTATAATATTTCTGTAGGTACTTGATTATCCTTAACTGCACGTATAGAATGGCAGAACTGTTCTGTAAGATGGCATAATAGTGAAAAACTAGTTGATATAAAATATGAAAGAAAACTACTAACTTTAATGTAGCAATAGTTCTTTAAGTCTTCGTTTTAATTTTTCTGTGACCCTTTCCTGGAATCTAATGTGCATCATTTGGAAAGCTAATCCACATTATGTCACTTATTACACTGCACTGACTGCATGCCTTCCTCTTGTTATGTTAAAAATGTGCTGTTGCATCGTTGTATACTGTATGCTGTTTGAAAAAATATGCTATGCTATGAAAAATTATAGGGTGCTTGTCATGGTCATAGTAATGAGAGTAACGTAGTAAACGAGAGTATGTGTCCTCAGAATTAGTTATATCAAGAAATAAAATTGTACCTTGTTATCTATACCAACATTTATAAGTATTTTCTTCTCTGTTGCTATGTCATCTTATGATGCTTATGCTATCTTCTAATAATCAAGTTCATCTACAAATTTATAACCGTTAATAGAGTCAGATAGAATATGTCACTTGTCTTGAACCCATTGGAAAAGTATTTGTAAGCTAAAATAAAATGTGATATTTACAAATGCAGCTGAAGCTAATTTATTAGGGTTAAAAAAGGGTTTCCAAACCAGATCAGGTTACCCGTCAATGAATCAAAAGTGTGTGATGCAAGAAGTTGTTTGCTTCAGATTTTCAGCATGTGATGCTAAGATTTTACGTTGATCAGTTAAATATCATTGTGTTCATCTATTAAATATCGTTAAATGAATCAAAAAAAAATTTTTTTTTCGTCATAAAAAAGGGAAGTTGTGCATCCTTGAAACCCATGTGAACTCATTAATGTTTAAATTAGTGTAAAAAAAAAGTGTTTTTAAAGTGTTTAAGTCCTTAAAGAAGTGTCATAATTTAGCATCTTGTTTTAAATAGTTTTCAGTTTATAAGTGAGTAATTTTAATACTATGCAGGATTTATTTCTAATGCTTTTAATGTTGTTTTTGTGTGCTTAAATTAAGAAATTTATCGAGTGTTTGACAAAATTATAAATGAAGACAATCACAAACCTTAAAAATGTCTCATTAAAAGTCTGAAATTGTGTCTATTGACAAAGATAAATTTACCTCTCTGGTATTTGAATGGGAAACTGATAAATTCGATTATTTTAGAAATAGTTTCCTCGGGAGTTGCATGTTTTTAATTTGTATAGTTTCCTTTGTCGTCTGCTTGTGGTTTTCTGACAATGGACGGCCTTTAGTTTCTTTTATTTTTGTAATCCCATAGAATGAAGGCAAAGGCATTTATACAAACTTTTCACATCATTATGTTGCCCGTCTTGGAAACACTGTACCTGATAAATGTAAGATGGATTTTGTGAAGATACATCATTTCCAAAACAGGAGCATTGCTTTGCACTTACAGTTGTAAGGTATTTCTCCCGCCTTCTTCGCCTGCTTTCGTGGTGTAGTGGTCTGCATGCTCGACGCGTAATCAAGAGGTCCGTGGTTCGATTCCCGGCGAAGGCCTTGCATATTTTTCATGACTCCTGCGTCGAAATAAACCTAATGTCTCTACACTGGCACCCGAACTAAAAAGGTGGTGGATGATGATTCTCCACCACCGCGATTTGGCGATTGGGTCCCCCAAACCCCAGTCGCCCTTTAAAAGGGGGAGTATATAAGGTATTTCTCCCGCCTTCTTCACCTGCCTTCGTGGTGTAGTGGTCTGCATGCTCGACGTGTAACTGATATGTCCGTGGTTCGATTCCCGGCGAAGGCGTTGCTCATTTTTCATGTCTCCTGCTTCGTAATAACCTAATGTCTCTACACAGTAGGTCTTAACTCATGAGTAGCTGCTCTTAAAACTTTCATAACGTAACAGATTCTGCTATTTTCTTCCTCTTTTTGGCAAAATACGGTATCCCTGAATCAAAGCTTGCACTCAAATTGTTTCTTTCCATGTTCACAAGCAGCACTGAAGAACTGAGATAGATGAAACCAAGAAGTTGTCATTACAAGAGACAAGAACAAACATGAATAAGCCTGATGAAGAAAATTCATAAATGTTTCTTCTCTCAGTACATATAATCTTTCTTGGTTAGTGTTACAAACATGAATTCTTTTTCTTCTGAAATGGTTCATAATATAGAAGCTATTTTTATTGCCTGTCGGATGACATTATTACTTCAGTTTTCATAAAAATAGACATAAATGGTTTTCTCCCACAGGTCTTCAATTATTTATGACAAAATTTTGACAATAGCATGCGTATTAGTGATATTATGGTAAATTTGAATAAATTGTACTAAATTACTGTTATTATACTAAACTGAAGTATTATGGCGAATTTCAAAGCTATCAAAATAATTTGAGTAGATATTGTGTAGTTATGTAGATATTTCTTTACTTTCTTCACCTAACAGTAATCCAGAACATTAACTTGTAATACATAGAGTAGGCCTAAGTGGGCTTTGTAATAGAGATTGTTCTGAAAAGGTCTGCTTAAGTTAAAAGGTTTAGGAACCACTGACATAGTGTACTTTTGTTAGAAAATTTGTTGCTGTGTATATGTTAACAATAAATTTGCCTCAAGATTGAGTTAGTTTTGTTTACATTTGAAGATATACATATTACAGATATTCATAATAGAAGATAAACGGATTACAGATATTCACTGAATATTAGCATTCTATTGTGCCATTAAATAGTTTCTTCATCCTAAGAATAAAATCTTAGTTCATTTAATTAAGACTGTGGGGAATGTGGTGAATGGTAGAGCATTTCAGCAAGCAAACCAAATACGGGTTGAGCTTACATGTGCTTGACCCTTGCAAAATAAAGAGAGGATTCACAGAAAGTATCATAGCTTCTTTTGCACCATTGTTTTAGTTCTAAAAATGTTTAATTATATTGTACATTGGTTACCTGTCGTTCAACATAAAATATGTGTCCAACGAATTTCAACAGAGAAAAATTTATGCAATTAAAAAAAGATAGAAACTTTACCAGCAGGGGAAGGAAATTGCATTTAGTAGTCTTAAAATAAAATTGATGTCAAATATCCTTGTTTAATTCATACTGAAATTTACTTGTTGTATCACTCTTTTCCTTTGTTTAATGTGTTGGTCATTGCTATTTGATAGATACTTGGCATTATAAGTTGATTTTATCCTCAAAAATTTCATTGGTGTCTCTCAATATATGTTTCACACATACTGTATAATTGCTTCAAGTCTCTCAGATTACTGGCATTTTCCTTGCCTACTTTCCTTTTCTTCTGTTTAGTGTTGGCTCAGTAACAGCTAAACTCAAGATCTAAAATTGCCTAAGATGAAACTATTTAGGTGAAATTACTATTAGGTGAAATTGCTGAGTATTTTTTATAGTGTTTTGCATTTTTTAGTAAGATCATAGTCATTTTGGAGAATATTTTGTGTAAAAAGAATCCAGTCAGAAACTTCACCATAAAATCAGTCCATGTCTCATTTCTGGAGGCAATGAACTTCCTAGATTAAACTAGGATCCACTATCCTAGGTTAAACATTCCTTTTAACCCTATTTGATATTTCAAGGCTAACTTGATATGCTGAGTCCACTCCCATTCACTAATGGTAACACCGTGATTTCCTCTTCTGACAAATTTTGAAGTAAATTTTTGTTTAAAAAAATTGTTTTTCGCTTGCCTGAAATGTAGACAGATCAAGGTTGGTAATATTTTACACAGTGGTTCTATTGCAAAAATGTTTTCATTGAAATACTTTGTTCATTAAATTGAGACGTGCCTCGCTACAGAAGATAGCTGAGAAATCTGAACATATGGGCACTGAATGAGGAAGTATGGCATGATAGAAGTTGGATTGTCATGCCACATTATTATAATCTGTGCAGATAAAAAACAATACACTGACGTGAACCCAGTATAAATAGATGGAGAGATGACACTTGGAATAAGAAATCTGAAAGTGAACCATAAAATGCATGATTTATGGGCTGCCGTACACTTGCATTGGATGGATGTAACTGAATAGCAATGTGAGATGTACTGTGCTTGTGTAACAGTGGAACATTAACAGATTAGTCTGCTTGGTCAGACATTATTTGCTAAGTCTTGGATTAGCAGCTTGTAGCCTATTGCTATGTTATCCATTGACTGTCAGCTGTATTTACCTAAAGGTTAAATATGATCTTCCTTTTCTGATTGGCTAGAAGGTATCTTTTGTGCTGAGTCCTGATGCATCATGATGATGGACTACAAGATCAAAAACACTCAGGTGTGGCACCTTCTATTGTTGCATTTTAGAGCATCACACCTCCCGCCTGATGATAAGTAATTTGTGATAATTTTGCCTTCGATCTTTCTTTACATACGTTGAGGGAACTAACAGCTATCGTTACATCAGGAATGTTTTGATGTAAGTCATATTTTATGGCTTATCTAACAAGCTTGTGCTTAATTAAGGTTAAAATAACACGCCGAGTTATGATTATCGGAGAAGTTAAACATCAAGAATCAGCGTAATGTTTGTAAATTTTGCAGAACAAGTTTCGATGGTTTAACTACAGAACCACCTGCTTCAGCTCCCTAAGTGCAAATGAGTGAGATAGAATATGATGATAAGATAAGAATGATTGGAAAGAAATCAAGTTACTTGCGCCGTTTATTGATGAAACAAGAAAACTAAAATATAATTTCCTGAAAGGCTGAGGTTAAAGATGGATTGGAATTAGGGTCATCAACTAAAACAGAAAGATTTTTTTTAATGTGAAACGCTTCTAGAAAATCTAATTCACCAATGGAAGACGTTTTTGAAAAAAAAATTGCTGCAGAAAAATGGAAAACATGATGTGTCTGACCAACAGTGCTGGGCAACCGAGGATTTCTGTGTTTCCTTTTTGCTAACATATGCTTCATGTTAAACGCGAAATTTTAAGGCTCTCTTAGTTTGACCAATAAAAATTAAACCACATTGGCAAGGAATCCTGTAAATACCCCCAGGAATTCATATCTGGAATAGGGTCCTTAAGTATGGAATTGGAAATTTTACTGATAGAAGAAAAATAAATGCTGCCAGTAGCTTGACTTCTTTCCAGTCATTCTTATCTTATCACGATATTCTATCTCGCTTATTTGCGCTTAGGTAGCTGAAGAAGCTGGTTTTATATTTAAACCATCGAAACTAGTCCTGGAAAATTTACAAACATTACAATTATTCTTGTTGTTTCAAGTTCTCCATTAAGCAATCAATTTAGATTATTCAAAGGCTTTTTTTTTATATATATAATTCATAGGATACTGTTTCTTCATTAGCTTGCCATTTTCCCCTTCAAACGTGTCAGAGCCGTGATATATAAACAACTGCCCTATTAAATATCTGTAAAAGCCACCACTGAGGAGCTCTGGGATTTGGTTAGAAATAGTATGGTGGTTAGTTCTTTTAGATACTCTCTGAAACCTGTGCCATTCAATGCCAAGCCTTATGAAATACTTACGGTTGCTGCAGAGGCTGGGCTGGATTAAAACTTTTAGAGACCCTAAGCACTTGAAAGATTTTGGTTGCCACTATATATGCTTACAACAGATTTTTCGTCATTTCATTTCTCTGTTCGTTTTGGTTTAGCTGCACCGTGCATTCGGCGGAAATGAGAAATTGTTTTATTCCCCCTTTCCTGAATACCCAAGGACCTTTTTGTGGTGCCCCTTTCTTTGGTGCCCTAGACATGCACTTACAATGCTTAATGGTTATAATCCCGCCCTGTTTAGAGAATTTGACAGGAACTGAGTCTTGCAGTGAATGTTTGAGATATAGTTTTGGAAATGTGATCATTTGTATCCCGGAACATGTGTTAACATATAGCATAAATTTAATGGGAATGCATGATTTCCTCCTTCTTGTTGTAGTTATCGCAGTGCTGGTGTACTTTTTGACAGCTATAACGTTTGAGTGGCAGTGCGAACGTGCATTTATGTTCCATCAGATCAATAGATGCTTCGTTGTAAAAGTAGAGCTCGCCCTTTGAAGTTTCAAAGAACTCAAATAAGGTTGGCAATTTTTGAACACTGCTAATGATTGAAAAAAGAATGAATTAACGAAAATCTTGTGACAAGACTTCAAATATATTTTTTATGTATTTTTAAAAGCAAAATTTCTAAAAATACTCAGATCTACGCCTTTCTTACGAATTTTAGGGTTTAAAATGTAATTAATAAAGAAAATTATATTTCAGACTTTTCTTTATATGAAGTACAGGTTTCTTAAGTGTATATAGTTCTTATTTATATTTAATTAACTAAATTAATGCAATTAGCAGCGACATTTTGCGAAATACTTTTCATTACTGATCGAATCAACTATGAAGTCCTGCCCATCGAAAATTTTATTATTAATGACATTTTTTATGTTAAAAATATTAGTCCCATAGGACTATTTAACTGAACTGCAATTATTTTAGAAGTAAGTACTTAATATGTGCCGTTCTATTGTTGATGAAATTTATATGCACAAAGAGTTAGTTTAAAGGTATTACTTGTTGTTGATTCTTAAAGCTGTCCTAAACAAACAATCTAGATGAAGAGGAAACTTCGAAGTTTTATTGCAGCTCCTAGCGGTAATGAATTTTACAAATGAAGAAAATCAGCCTGAGGTAGCTCCGTCAGCATCGAAAGGTATGGCTGTAATTCTTAGCTAGGAGCGAATACCGCAAATTTCGCCCTAAAAAACGGGATTATTGGGGTCGAAAAGCCATACATTCAAAAATGAAAATGCTTTAGAATTGCAACATTTCTCATTCAAAGAAGTCTAAATCATTGTAATAATTTAATAATAGAGCCCCCAGTGCAGATAAAGTATACTTAAGACGCAATTGAAATAGTTTCTCGTGGTCTTTTGTTTATATTATACCCAACGTCGAAAATGGACTACCAAAATATTTTTAAACATCGGTTCTGGATTCTGGAAGTGTGTTTAAAATGTTCTTCAAAACATCGCCAGTTGTCGCTAGATTTTACGATACAAATTTGTTGCCAAACTCCGCTAGAATTTTATCCGATTACATTTAAGTAATTGACACAATTTTAGTGTGTATTTACAGTGAATTACGAATACTGTAAAATGATAAACCAGTGATGTTAAAGTATCATCCCTTCGACCGCGAAATTTGGCTACTGTCGACCATGAAAGCTGGCGGAAACCCGCCAATTTGAGCCAATTGTTCTTGCGGAATTCTGAAGAAACTGGCGCAGCTTTATTTAATAAATAATTACACATCACTCTTTATTCGCTTATATTATCGACAAGCACAAATTAAAAATATCCAGCACATTAAAAAAATATGCAAATATTAATTTAAGCTTTTAGGTTAGGTGGCAAAGCAGTTTTATGCAAGTTCTTTTTAGAATGCAACTTTTCGCTGGTGATTATTCCAATTAATCACTCTTTAGTCGGCCATGTCCAGTTTTTCTTCTCTTCGTTCAACAGATGTTACTTTTGTAGACGAGCTTTAAATAAACCTGAAGGCAATCACAAATGTGATTCGACAACCCCGAATCACGTACTTTCTAATGGATATTATCTTGTCACAGTGTTTCACTTTGCGTCATTATTGTTTATCCGTTTTGGAATAAAGTATCGTAGCGTATACTTTAATGCGCACTTTTTTTGGATGGCACGATCCCATAACCTTAAAAATAATCCACTGCTACTGTTCTGTGGGAGGCAGGTTTCAAATTTTAATCATATTTTTAAAATGAATTAAGAAAACAACAGTAGCAGTTAATTTATATCTTTTCCTAAAAATAAAAGGAGGCTTATTTATAATCACTCGGGATTGTATCAGACGAAAGCGCGGATGTTATGAACATGACGTCACGCTTATCTATAATTGGCGCTAAATCGCGCTGCTTGTTGACAGTTTCATGGTTGAGGGAATAATACGTTAGTACCACACCAATTAAGCATACAAAAACGCGGTTGTTACAGTAAATATGCAATAAACAACAAAAAATACATTAAAATAAGATACAAAGTATTTAAACAATAAGTAAAAACAGTTATAACAAAATGCAAATAAATTAAAACAAATATTTGCATAAAATTACAGTAATAAATTGTGAGTTTTTGTTTTTTAAGTACTGAATGGTTAAACATCATCTAGGAACGATCTTGTCTAAGCGTACTGAAGCGATTTAATAAACTAAAAATTCAATGCACTGACTTGTACACTTTCTAAAAATCGATAGTACAAATCTGAGAATGTGTAAAACCCCAATCAGACTGCCGAATACTAGAGACAACAAGCAACTTCTTGTAGAAACGCCCTAGTATGGAGTCGTGGAGGATGGCTAGGAATTTTCTTTTAACGATGCGAACTCTCAGGGACTTGGTGTTCGACTTGAACTACCGATTGAAAATGGTCATCTGCTGAATTCCAGGAAAATCTGCGGCTAGTACTATGCAAGCGTAACAGTTAAATTTCAGTAAAACCGTGCTTCCAAAAATATGTATGAGATTCATCAGGAACAATTATTTTACTGAAGGGTTATGCAAAGTTCGTTTCAGTGTCTTATAAAGCAATTGCAATAAAATACTTATAACCGGTATCCCATTAACCGATAATATTAAAATAACGACAGTTTTGAAGGTTTAAATTTTAAATTTAGGCCTCTGAGATAAAAAAATAACATTATGGGGCTAAAAATTTGGCAACTTTCTTCTATGAACAAGAGACTCCACAATATGACTCCCTCTCTCACAAACCTTACCATGTGTGAACTTTAAAAATAGCGTCCATAATTTTTAAAGACGTCATGTTTATTATACCTCTTGTAGAAAGATGTAAAGATCGTTACTTTTCTTTGCTTTAGTCGTAAATTGTAGCCTATGATTATATAAACTGCGCCCCCCCAAAAAAAGGGGGGCAGTTCTATATTTCCCGTTCTACTGGGCCGAGTGACGAAATTCAAATTGCGTTTTTCATGTCTCGAAAGTGCGACTTAGAATATATATTAGATTTATATACAGCATCATTCTAACATTGGTATTTTGACACAAAATCGGACTTTTTCTGAAACGACATGCCATTTTTTTTTTACATATTTCGATTCTACGATTCATATTATGCTTAAATATTAAATTTTGTAAAATTTGGTGCGAAATGTACGGAGGAATTCAAAAATTTTTCGTGGCTTTTTCAGTTTTCACCAAGAACAATTAACTCACTTGGCGAATTTCTTAATTTATAACAACCTATTTTCCGTTTCTTTTTTTCATCGCAGACGACCGGAAAAAAAGTTATCGTTCATACTTTCAAATAATTTTAACGAAGTGCGTAAACCACATTTGTGTTGTTACCGTTTTTAAGAATTTTGCCAAATTTCAAAGCTCGCAAATATGTAAATTCTCGTATATCTTAGGAAATTTTGAATAAAAAACTCTGATTTTGTGCAGGTATGCTTAGAAATACATCTACTTTAAGACAGTGGTAACACTTTTATAGATTATAATTCAAACTTTTTTTCGAAAAATTTATGAAAATTATTTTAAAATATAAATTT
Source organism: Stegodyphus mimosarum (assembly GCA_000611955.2). NCBI lineage: Eukaryota > Metazoa > Arthropoda > Arachnida > Araneae > Eresidae > Stegodyphus > Stegodyphus mimosarum. The sequence goes on along the minus strand of KK113572.1, from coordinate 194,992 downwards.
TAAAACTAAATCGTAAAAAATAGGCGGATTTGAAATGGAACGAACCTAAATTTCGAAATGTGAAACTGAAAATGTGTAAAAGTAAGTTTAATAAATATATATCAAATTCAAGTAATATTGAGGAGCTAAAATTTTGAGAACTAATTTTTTAAAAACTACTCATGCGATTTTTACAAAATTTGGTAGTTCGGCATAATTTGAGTCTTAGAATCGAAATGTGGAAAACAGAATTGGCATGGCATTTCAGAAAAAGTCCGAAATAACTATATTAGAACAACGCTTTATATAAATCTAATACATATTGTTGCGTTTTACGGGTTCGTGGATTTGAGAGTATCCGATGAAAGCACGATGCAGAACAATAAAAAGCACAATTTATTTACAGGAATCACTATTTACAGCACAGTTCCAAAATCACCTTTAAAAGCGTCGAAAATCTACAATAAATACGCTGAAACAATCAGCAACACAGCTTCAGGCTGTAAAGGTAGCTTCACGGCAACACTAAACTTATAATAAACACCGTGGAACAATCACCAATACACTGTCAAGCTATACTGTAAAGTTAGCTTCACGGCAAAGCACTATCTCGATCGCTTTCCGTTCACCAAAACTCTCGCGTAGCAGCTATTCTTACAACTAATCACACTGCTCGCAACACTTCACAATACTTCACAATCTCGCAACTAACTGCTCTCAGAAACGCAAGGGTTTATATAGCTTTTCTTTAAGTTCCACACGTTTCGAGAAATATCTCGACAGGAAATTATTCTAGAAGCTTCCCGATTGGACCATGGGATATCGCCAATTTGGTCGCCAAATGGACGATAAAGTCGCCAATCTGGCAACCCTACCATACACTATTTTATGACAACCCTAGTGCTATGCCGGAAAGCTTACATACAGGCGCAACCGCCGAATTTTTCGTAACAATATCCTAAGTCGCTCTTTCGAGACATGAAAATTCAATTTCGTCAATCAAGCATATAGAACGGGACACATAGAACTGTTTTTTTTTGTTTGTTTGTTTTTGTTTTTTCCCTGCACAGGGGGGGAACATTCCCTTAACATTACGAGTTAAGTGACCAAGAACATATCCGACGCTCGTTAGTACTCGACATCATGGATTTAGCTACATGTTCGGAGAAAGTAAATGTTAATGTAAAAGAGGTGCAGGCTTGGATGGTATAGACTATTATTTCTATTCCAGTCACACTTTCTAAGATAACAGGAAGTAATCGAACTTGTACTGGGTAAGGCGAATGTTGATGACAAGGAGGAGGACGTGCTGATCAAGAAAGTTTCGTGGAAGGAAGGTAATGAAGGGGTGTAGACTTTATAAAATTTACAGAACAATATTCTTTTATGTCAGCTCAAGATATTATGGAGCTTCATTGTACACGCAGTGGCCCCAATAGCCGAGTGATTAAGACCGCTGAATATGAGTAGTTCGACCTGGCGAGTAGATTGGAGTATGATTGGTTTTCGTGGTTTTTCACATGTGTAACGTAAATACGTGCCAGACTCCTTAGAAAGTCGTCCACGAAGGCATCCTTAGGCAAAGCACACGATGTTGATAGCCCTTATTCAAATAACCTTCAATCTTTATGCACTGCGAATTTTTAAACTGCGGCCACAATCTTGTAATTAGACAGACATTCGAAATTGTATGTCATCACAATAAAAATTCATAACATTCATTTTGTAATATCTATGTCAATTTTAAAATGTTTAATTTTGCTTTTTTGACATATAAAATTATGTTGTGTGTGATTTAATTTTAAATAATCTGCATGATTTTCGTAGTTGTTTATTTAATTTTGACCGATAAATTGAAAAACACGGCCAACGGATTGCATGCTGCAGTTTCTGTTTGTATAATAGCTTTACCAAAACATGAACTGATAATTATCAAAAATATAGTCTTAATTATTTATCGTGAAAAGTCTGTTATCTGGACAAGGTTCCGTTGCTCCACGTTAAGAGAAATTTTACTATATTTCTGTCATAAAAGCGGCATTGATCCGCGTCGATTTTAATTTTTCACTAATAATTATTAACTCGTTAGACAATAAAAAATTGTTCTTGCATCTCATGGCGTTATTGTCTTGCTTTACTGAATATTGTGCTTTTAGGTCGAATGTACCTACCTATTTAGTGAAATTAAGCACTTTCATCCAACTTAATTAAAATTAGAATTTTCGGAAGCTCGATTTAACTTCTTTAATTCTTAAAATAAATAAATTAATTAATTAAAAGATATCCGTCGTAATTAATCATGTTGAAAATTATATCCAAATAGAAAATGTTAACATCTACATTAAAATAAATAGTTAATTGTTTAAAGTGGTCATTAAAAATTATTTCATCGGTTCTACGATAGTAATCAGGGGAAAGACATTCACTACCAGTAAGAAACAGATAACTACTGTGTGCAATGTGTGCGAAAAAATGCTTTTGCACTTGAGAAGGGGGGGGGGAAGCTGCCGAAAAGAGGTCATTTTGTGGCGGAACTGGCTTTGCTCCATTTAACTTGCAGTTTTTTTTTAAACTTTTCTGGCTTCTCTCGTTTTCATTAGATTTGTATATATTTATTATGTTTTTTTTTTTTTTTCTGCTTTCTTTCTCTGCCAATATTTCTCTTTCCTTATTGAGCATGCGCGTTACGTCGCGATTTCGTGTAGTAAAAGTGAATCAGTTAATCGTGTGAAAATGTAACTTTAAAAAAGTAGTACTCTCTGTTCTGGGAACGAGAGTGATTTTCGAGACCACAAGTGGGTCACTTATTTTTTTCTCGCCGATTGACCATCGTGCATCATTTGTAGTCGATTACTTTCGAAAATTGTTGGAATTTTTGTTGGGTTATTTATTCTTGTGGTTCATTGAGATATGAGATTCTTCATTCTCATGATTCTCATAAAAGAATCAATCAGCGATGCAATTGCGATGCTATTTCTTTTCCCTCTACTTGGAAATATTGATAGTTTTGGTATTTAGAAAACATTCTTTTCTAAATACTAATAAATAATAAATTCTTTGGCAATCTACGTTTTCTTTTAAAATCTGTTAATATTTTATTGTGAGACTTGTCTTGAACTTCGTGTGATCCATTCGCTCTTAAAGAAAGAAAGAAATACATAAAGGTTTTTTTTTTTCGATTTTATTGCTGGTAATTTCACACACCTGACTAGTTTTCTAAAACAGTGATTATTCTGATTTTGTTTTAGAAGTGTTCCGTTTAGTTGCAATAAATTTAAAATTAAGTGAACGGTTTTATTTTAGAGTAATTTTGGAACGGTTTCATGATTTTAAAATTTTCCTGTGGCTCTGTTTTTTTTTGTGGTGGGGGGGGGAGGTGATAATATCCCGATTTAAGAATCTATTAAATACTGCTGACTTTAACTTTTTAAATTTCTTTCGAAACTGAAATTTAATTCTTGACATCTTTAAGATAGGAATCATTTCCAGTTTTATTTATTTATTAATTTATTTATTTTATTGAAAGTGATTGCTAGGAATAAAGCAAACACCGAATTGTCAATAAGTAACCGGCAAAATAAAATTAGGTTTGCTCTGTTCGTTTTTCCTCAATTTTTAGTTCTTAATTTGAACCTTAAATTTATCCATTGTTTGATATACGCCTGTTTCAGAGCAGTTAAAAGGTAAAGTTTCAAATTTTTCTTCGTTATTAAGTTGCCGAAAGGATAAACGGTGCTTGTTTTTTTTTTTTTGTTTTTTTTTTTTTTTTTTCGGAGTTACCCTTCCATATATCGGGTAACTAATGTTAATAAGCAGCATCAACTGGGAGCCATTAATGTAATATAAACGAGGCTTTCCCTCCCTTCGTTTTATTTTTTATGTTTTCTGAAAAATCCCTCAGTAGTGTTTTTTAGCCTAAGATTACGTTCCTGCTCTGATGGGAAATAAAAAATCAAGACTATTTTAGGTGTGCGCGAATGCTTATATCCTCAAAACTGCAAATGTTACAATCGATCTTATTTCTCCGAGGTAGTGGTGATACGATTTATAGAAATTTGACGAGTGTAGCAGATTTTGTACCGATAGAATATACTGTTAAACAACATAAGAGAATACAGGATTCAGAAGGCGGCGATATTTGTATAGTTGATGTAACTGTTAATGTACAACTAAGATTTATTCTAGCATACGTATATCCATCCAACTGTTAATTCAAGAGATTTGAAGATGTTTAGGCCATTGATGAAATATTGCTTTTATTGATTTCATGAAAGATCATTTTAATCTGAATATGGTGCCAAGTAACTATCCAGTGCACTTGGATGGCAGTTATATTTACTAGAAATATAACCGCAAACGTCTAAAACTGTGCGTCCTATTTTCTCATATTATCGACCAATTTTACATAGGATCATTTTGAGTGAAATAAATGTAATAAATAAAACATAAAATGAAATGAAATATAGTGTGTAAAATCTTTTGTTTATTTTATTTGTTCTATAACATCCTCACACTTCAGCTAGCAATCCTACCCACTGAACACCAGCAGTTCTTTAAACTAAAATAGAGAGCCTACCATCAATTTCGTATTATATCACTATCGCAAATGCTCCGAAGAACTATATCTGTGTCTAAAATTAAACAGCAAAAAGCCGAACAATAGAAATAAAACCAACAACTGCACCTCATCTTCATAAAAGAATTACCCTGAAATCTGTGTTTAGCTAAATGTGTTATCTGATCAGTAACGATTATTAACTGGGAAATGAAGAAATGGAACTTTGCATGGTTGAATCAACCAGTGAGAATATTGAACTTAAAAGAAATGAAGAAACATATCTTTTTCCTGTTTAATGGCAAAAGCATTGCCGATAAAATGTTTGCATTATTTTAAATGCCATTTGTTGAGGTAAATAACTTTTACCGATTACCGAACAAATACCTTATTTTTTGGTCTATTGCCGATACATGATATATTTATAGTTCGCTAAAATTAACTTTTTGTGCAGGAATTCTAGCAGACTAGAAATAGCTCCTGAATCTGAATAACAATGGCCATTCACCACAGGATTCTACACTTTGATTTTAACAAAACATTTAATAGTATCAGTAAATGAAATTTTTTATTTTATGAAATGAGTAATCCTACCGAATAACTTACATAAGACCTTATTCTTAAATTTTCTCAAAAAGAAAACCGAAAATGTGATGCTGACATTTTATTAACCGAAGTGGCATCATCTTACCAGTGACAAGAGTAACGAAGGAGCACCTTTTGAACACATTTGTCTGATCAGGAGGCTGTCGCGGCAGCAGAGGTAATGAATGATGCAGCATTGGATTTCCATGTTTGAGCACTTCTTTAGTTACATTCCTATCAAGGGAGGAATTTTATTTTGGATCTAATTAAAGAACTCTAAACTAATTGGCTTAGACAAATCCCAAACGACATCTTTATATCCGTAGCCAGATGGCATGTTAGAGGCATTAATCGAACCATCCTTAATAACCTCTCGCTGGTGATTTCCAGTAACTAACAGACAAGTTATCTCTGCTTTTAATGGTCTATCGCAGTGCTGTCCAGGATACTACCGGCTGTTCTCCATCCCAGATGCTCTTCGCCTGCCTTATGACGAAAGTAAAGGTGACTTTCTTTTGCCTTGTGAATTTCTTATTTAGTCGCCCATCTTATGCGCCTTCACCGCCTGAGGAGTACATTCAAGATCTCCAAGCATGGTTTGAAATGATGCACAGTTTTGCTCAGTAGTGAGTCAACTTATTTAAAGACAAATGCATAATATACCTTTGCCGCTGTCCTGTTTACGTCTCTGTATTTGTGATAAGTGATAACTCACAGCGTAACTCAGTGATTGTTCTTTATGTGTGTTTACGTCATATAAAATTCATAACTTTACTTTCCGTGACCAATGACAGGATTTGCGAATTGTTTCAAGAATTATCGCACTAATCTTTTCACATTACTATCAACAAATGCATTCTAAAAGCAGTGCAACAAGCATCATCATCATCAACAAGAATTCTATCAAAGCTTTATGAATTAATTCATTTCTCTACAGTACGCCATCTTCAGCTCATCTCTATTCACTCAAAGTGATTTCAGTTTTCTTCTCGATCTGCCTGCTCTTGATTGTCTTCTTAGCCAATACATTCCAATAGCCCAAACTGTTTTCTTAAGCAGAGACTCAAAGGAACCCCCGCCTCATTTCTGCAACAAAAAGTTCATTGATGCTTGAAAAATTCCCACTTACTGAAGAACCAGAAGAGCAAGTTGACTATAACCCTACAGCCAACATCCATGATCTATGTGCCTCTGATATCCTGAGCTCGCAGTCCAAATTCCTTGACATTCCGAACACAAAGAGAGAAACAAGATTCACTTTCCCCGAGACTGTTCACATAATTGCTAATATCGCGCTTTTGCTTACCTCAAAGTGTTCTCCAGAACCTTTCCAATCACAAAAATTCCCTGAAAACAAAAGACCAAGTTCAGTCCAATTCCCAGCACTCAAAGAAGTCAGTGTTGTATCCCGGAACCTTCGGAACAGAATTTTAATCGAAACGTAAGTTCAAAGTAAAGAAACGAATCGGTGCCACGAAATGATTCATGACCAAGACCACCGTATGCAGAAATATTAAGAAAGAAAAGGGAGCTTCCAGCATTACTTCTCTACCCCCCAAAAAAAGTTGGAAAAGCCGCTTTCAGACACCTTCAAAACTGCAATCCCTCTCCACAAAATAAAAGCTAAAATTAGGAAGATCTCTCCAAGCTGTAATGAAGGACTTGCCATAACGTTCGAAAAGGAAAGAGACCTAGAGTCCGTGGCAAAATCCCTACAGGATCAACAACAATATAGACTTCAAATCACCAGCAAAAAGAACTCCCAAGATCATTACTGATAAAAATTCCAGGTTACTTGTCCGAAGATGACATAAAACAAAAACTATTGACATTTTTGGAGCTTTTCACAAATGACATAGCACCAAAATTCCGCCTATCGGATAAAACCAAAGACCTTGTCCTATGGTTTATTGAATGCTTGCCGCAAGCGTTCAAAAAATGTTTTCAGACAAGGTTCTTAAAGATGGGCTGGAAAACACAGTTAAGGAATTCACAGGAATTCGTCACTGTTTCATCTGTCAGGACTTTGCCCACCAGCACAAATGGTGTTGAGACAAACATTACTGTGCGTTTTGTGGTCAAAAGAACCCGACTGAACAAAGTCTAGCAGAACTTCCATCCTGTATTAACTGCCGACTTCACAACAGCATCAAAAAGACCAATTTGAACACACAACTTTAAACACAGAAGAAGAGTCCTTTTTTCTGCCCGTACGTAGAGATGTCACACAAAAACATCGTTCAAATAGATTCGAGAGCGGTCAAAATGGATATTTTGGTTGAAGTATGATATCTGAAATTTTTCGCGATTACAATACTTCCTTTACTTCTTACAAGAAGTAAAAAGTTAGAAAAGAAAAGGGTCGATTTTTAATTAGGTATACCTATGTATTCACAAGAGTCTGGATTATGAGATTTTCAAAAACACAATTTATTTAAACTGAATTCAATCTTTATTCTGATCAAACGTATCTGGTCGGCTCGTAGAAAAAATTAAAAGAAGAAACATGAATAATTTCAAAACCGAAAGTAGAAAAGAACCTTGCCAATATATACTTTTTTTTCCCTCAAAACCCAAACAACTTTGTATTAAAAAAAATTTTTATTTAAATCAACCCCCCTTCTTTTTTTCCCTCGCAGAAGTAGAAATTCTCATTCATGATGTGCTATTATAAATTTACGTACAAAATATTGATTTATTTTTATTATTTCTGTATTATGCTGATATGATTCTGTTTATGTACCAGGAATTAGAAGAAAACCCGAATAGAGATAACTGAGTATAGCTGATTTCCGTTTTCTTTTCATGCTTGGTTCTAACATTGTTTGCTTTAACATTGTAACTTGGTTCTAATTCGAGAAACCAATTTCCTGCAATCTTGCTCTTTTATTGTGCTATATTTAGTCAGGAATGTTCATGTAATAGTAGAGCAATTTGTAGAAACTTAATGCTTGATTTCAGATGAACGAACTTTCAAATGCTTTAATATCTTTTATATTTGCCTCAATATAATTTACTGTTAATAATAGGTAAAAAAATTATACCTTTTTTGTAATTCGTATGTTTGTTTGTTTTATTGAATGTAGCAAATCATGCGAAAACTGCAATATTTGTCTAGGGGGAGGGATGCTTTCGTGAAGAACTTTCTAAGGGTATGATTATTAGATGAGATTATGGTGAAACACTGTAAGGCAGTGGTGGCAACACCGACTCGAAGAGCTAGTTATCTAGATGGTGTTGGTGGGGGGTTCAAACCGTAATGCATGCGCCAAACATGGCGTGTTGGATGATTACAAGTGGCGCTTCGTAGTATCAAGTTCTAAAGCAGGGTTCTTTTGTGTGTGTGTGTGTGTGTGTGTGTGTGTGTGTGTGTGTGTGTGTGTGTGTGCGTGCGTGCGTGCGTGTGTGTGTTGCGATGCACGTAACTGTAATCTGTTTGTTCCTTTTCAGCCGTGAATTTAATGATCAATGGGAGTTATTATTAATACCAAATTCATCCAAAAATCGGTTTTCCATTGTTTTTGCAAGTCTTTTTCACATAATAGAAGAAATAGACACTATAAAATGCAGCATCAGACTTACATCGAAGAAAAAATGAAGTTTGTTCTTGAGTCTGAGTTGCAAAAAGAAGAAATCAGAAGAAAAAGGGAAGACAGAAAAAGGAAGGAAGAAATCAGAAGACAAAATATATTTGCTCAAGTAAGTTGTGAAGACTTAACAATGACAGAAGCGTCATATGAATTGCATTAGCAATGGCGGAAAAAAAGAAACCTTTTTGTTGACGGAGAAGAAATTATTAAGCCTTGTCTCTAAATATTTGTACGCCATCTGAATAATACAAGTACTGAAAGGAAAGCAGAGGAAATTGCTGTATCATGGCGGACACTTATGAGACGTATCGAGGAACTCTTCAGGATGTATCCCAGCAGCTGGAAGACTGTCCATTCTTGCACTTTATCTTTTTTCTAGCTGTGGATGAGTCAACAGATGTATCTGATGTTGCAAAATTAAATATTTTTATAAGAGGAATTGATGATAATTTTAATGTCTGAAGAATTTGCCATGGCCATGCCCATGCCATGGAGTCATGGTTAAAAAAATAAGGTTTTTAACGGTTACCCAGAAGGGTTTGTTAAGGTTTTTTACTCTCGCTGAGCTTGCAGTCTACCAGCCTCCTGTTAAATCCCTCCTACTAACTGTTTTTTTTTTTTTTTCCTCCTTCGTCTTCTTTTTACCCTTATTCTTGACCATCATTTCTTCTCACTTACGCCATATACAATTCAACGGCAAAATTACAAAAATTTTAAAACCAGCATAGCAGGGTACGTTTAGAATTTCCGATGCAGCGTTAGTGTTAGCTTACACTTTTTTTTTTCTCAATTCATCATACCAGTGTTCAGTTTTCTTACTAAGATGCCATCAAATATTACAAAACTTTTTTTTGTCTTTTTATTATTAACCTTTCGTGTGTATACTTTATTTATTAAATATCATGTTCTTAGCGCTTACGTCATATAAAATTCGATTCAACAGTAAAATCACAAAATATTTAAAAACAGAATATCTTTAGAATTTCTTGTAGACAGTCTCGGGCGCTGGAGATAAAAATGTTTTATTCCGTACAGTGTTGCCATTGCTTCCTTTGATGTCGTTGAGTTTCCGATTAAAAAATTCGTTAAAGTTTTACAAGAATATGAAATAGATAATAAAACAAATTCGAAATTCACAATTCGGCCTTATACGTATATTCTTGCAGCTTCTTTATTATTTTATGTCTTTATAGCACAGGGCGATAGTATTTGGTGCCAACAATTTGAAAAGTGATACAACAATACAAATTTAAGCGTTTCAACGTAAAATGCCTTGTCTAGATTAATATCCCATTGAGGACTGACGTTCCTTTTGGGCTAACAAGAAGATCAGACATATTTGAAAAAGTAAAATCATGCTAGAAAATCTAAAATTACATCGTAGCAAATTTATCAGTTTGTGTACTGAATGCCATCAATGTTAGGTAAAGTCACTGGCACTGTAACTTTGCTTGAAAATGTTTTAAATCATCCTGTAGTAAAATAGCGTTGCATTATACACCAAGAGGCACTGTGTGATAAAACCTTAATATGCAACTTGTTACATTATCGGTTGTGAAATGCATGAGTGAAATTTGAGCATGAGCATTAAACAGACGAGAATTCAGAGAATATTGTAAATTGTTAGATTTGGAATATGATGATCTTAAAACTGCAAACCAAGAATAAAAAATTACCTTGCTTAGTAAATAGAATCCGTTCATTTGAAATGAAATTAAAACTGTTCAGCTCTCAATTAGAAAATGAAGATTTAATTTCCATGCTTGAAAAAGCAGAATGAATGTGCTGAGAATAATAGCAATTTGATGAAATATATTGAAAAAAATCGGTATTGCAAGAGATATATTAGTCGTTTTCATGATTTTACTAAAGAAAAAATGGCATTCTCGCCTTACAAATTCATTTTCACTTAGTGAACGAAATATAGATATCTACTAACATATAAATGGAACTGAAGAATTCTCTGCTGCTCTCAGTAACATATTTCACACCAAACTTTAAAAGAATAGCGAAATTCATACAAACTCGAAAGTTTCATTAAAGGTAAGTAATGTTTATGCGCTGTAATAGTAGATATTGTTTTACATACAGTAATTAAATCATTTAATAAAGTTAATTATGTCTGTAAACATACTTCTGTATAAACTATGTATAACCAAAAGTTAATATAAAATGTGCTCGAGATATATGAGGCATCTGAACTCGTTTATATAAAAGACTGGTCACCCTTTCTCATGGATTATCTGCTTAAGTTTGTGGAAGACTGTCTCAGAGAAACTGAGTCGTACTCACCTTACATACGAAGGAAATCACGAAAATTTCCTTGCAACTAACCTGTTCGCTCTGATAAGAAGCGTCGGACTGCAAGTGTTCAGCGGTCTTATCCACTCAGTTGTTTTTAAGGACTTCCTAAGGGAAACTAGCTGTAATTTATGTTCCACGCCAGGCAAAGCATGAAAAACGCCAATACAGTCAATCCGTTCACCGTGAATTACGAGTCGAGTACAAATGTTCAGCCGTCTTTGCCTCTCGCCATACGTGGGTTGTTGCTATTCAAAATGGAAGTATATTTTTATTAAATTTTTGGATTGCTCCTAAACTGTTGTAATTTATGTTAATTTATGAATATATTCTTTATCTATAGAGTCTATTCTTGGACTAGGAAATTTAAAATATTTATTCAATTTAAAATATACACATGGATAACCTTTAGAATAAACAGTATCCTTTATCGTATGCGAATTTATTTTGTTTATTAGCCAAAGGAGCATTTTGCCCAGAAAGGCTTTTAGTTTTGTTTCGGCATTTTGCATCGTCCACTTTAAAACGGCGTTTCGCTTTTCAAATTGTTGCCACGAAATATTAGAGCTCTGTGTTATATTTAAAGAAATGAAATAATGAAGAATCTGCATGAACGTATGTATGTTTCTCGCATTGTGAAAAAACAATGGGAACTAGAGACATCAAATTTTGAATAACGTAGTCCTCCACTCAAATATGGGCATCTTGAAGACCAAATTTGGAATTTGTTTTATTATCTGTCTCATATTTTGTAAAACTTTAATGAATTTTTGATTAAAAAACTCAACGATTTCAAAGCGAGCAAGGGCAACACTGTACGGGAGGGGGGTTATCTGCAGCGCGCGAAACTCTGTATCGGAAATTCTAAAGATATGATCTTTCTAAATGTTTTGTGTTATAGTTGTTGAATTGAATTTTATGGTTTAAGTGCAAAAACACACAGAGGACGTTAGAAAAAGCCCCTTTGGGCGTAATATAAAACCGAAAGGCTTTCTGATTTCTTTCTTTCTTTTCTTTTTTTTTAATTCTGTTACAATAAAGTTAATTTTCAGTGTCCAAGTTCTCTTTGGAAATTGTTAGTAAAGAAATGTCTCACTGATTTTGCTCAAATTTTGCATAATTAGAGCGGACCTTAAAAGGAATATATAGGTGAAGGGAAAATGTGCCTCTCTCAAAAGTAGATGATGTCGGGCGTTTCGATTTGCACTGAAAACAGATTTCCAGAGAACAAGTTAACTAGCTTTTAACTGTTGCGCATTTTGAAGGAATTTAGCTTTTAATAGATCACATCCGTTTTTGCTTGTTAATGAAATATTTTATTAAAAAATTTTGAATAAACGTACATAGCAGCTTTATTATTGGTGAGATCCGACTTTAACCATTAATCTTTCTAGGATAACTTCTTTTTACTGTATCTAAGAGCAGACGGAATCATTCTGAAGTTAACTGTTTAACAGTTTTCAGAATATGTTTTCTTGTTGCCTACAAGCTTCATTTGGTGTAGAGGGGAATGTGAGGAATATAATAAATTTTTATTTTTATATTACAGATGTATATAGCTCCCCATCTTTTGTATCATGTTGTATTGTGCCGTCAGACCACCGTTTTGAAACTTCCCATCTTTTGTATCATGTTTATATTATGGCTTCAGATCACCGTTTTCAATCTTCCCGTCTTTTGTATCATGTTATATTATGTTGTCAGATTACCGTTTTGTTGCTGTCTTGCTGTATCTCAGTCGCTCGGTTCAGTTCTGAAAGTTGTCATTGCATGCGGAGTGAGGCCTTTATATTCAAAATAAGACTATATATTGCTTACCACACAAAGGGATCTAAGAGTGGAGACCTTTACCAATAGGTAACTTATATATTCTATCTTTTAATCGCGTATCTAATTGATATAATTTATTATATACTATTTCACTGGTATGATTTTTAATAGTCTAATTGATAATATTTACAATATTTCTAATTGGTAATTTTTATAAATATTTGCATCATTACTGTACGCCAGCGGCCGAGCGGTAAAAGTCGCTGGACTTTGGTATTTCAATCTTCGAACCTGGGTTGAGCTCTTGCGAACGGGCTGTCTGCGTGGGCGTTTTTATGGTTTTCCCAATGTATATGTGGATAGGAGCCAGTTTCCCGTCAGCATATAAGCATTCTGTACCGCGCCACACGCATTAGGAAAATCCATCCTCGTGATTGGATACGGCTTCCAATGACATCATTTCTTCTACGCTTAGGAACGCCTTTACTTTGCTTGGGCTCGAAAGTACACCTCCATGCCGTTTGTTTACAATTTGAGAGCAGTGCCGAAAAGATTATTACCGTTAATGACGTGCGTTGAATTTTTGTTGCCGATGACAATTATTAAGACACTGTAGCATGATGAATTTAATACAAAAATTTAGTGCTTTTTTTTTTTTTCATAGAGAGGAAAATCAGTATTTCTTTTAGTGTGCTAACTCCGTAATAATATTAGGTACAGAGGTTTTTAATAAATGCATTCTTAATTTAAAAGCCTTCATATTCAAGATTTTGGGATTATTAATTCATCGTTTCATGTTCATTAAATATAAATTCTTTGTAGATGCAATCTTCGAAAGCATAGGACAATTCAGTTTTCGTAAACAGCAAAAACATTGGGAGCTACATAATACACTGTAAATTCACGATATTTGTAGTCAGTCTAAAAAAGTAAAATTTATTTTTGAAATTACAGTGCTATAGATTTGAAGTACAGAAATAGAGATAACTATGCATAAATTGAATATTTCCCATGAATATGCACTTTATGAGCATTGCCCATTTTTTAATGTGTGAAATCTTTCGTACCTTTAAATAAAAATAGTGTTTATCAGCAGAAAGTTTTGAATATGCACTTTATGAGCATTGCCCATTTTTTAATGTGTGAAATCTTTCGTACCTTTAAATAAAAATAGTGTTTATCAGAGCAGAAAGTTTCTTTTCTTATACACATGTATTCAGCGAATATACTGAATGCGCTTTTTTCCTTCCTTTAAGGCAACAGAATATTAGAAGTGTGAAAGATATGAACATTAACATGGAAATAACATATACAGTTGCAAAAGGAAATATTTTCTGCAATGTGAAAGGAAGAGAATGTAACAAAATTGCACACTTACTACCACATAAGATTGCTTCTGATATTAACAGAATCTTTGAAGGATTTTATAATTTTATTATTTCATAAACAGGATGCCATCTGTAGAAGGTGCATGTCAATTTGTTCGTCTGGCATTATTATTCAAAGAATACAAATGATTAAAATTCAATAACACGCCGAACAAATATTAATTTAGAAGTCAAATTCTTCTAAATTAATACAAATGATAATTTTCATTCACTCCCGCGCGTCATTCAACGAAAACAAAACTGTCTGAATCCCACCTAAACGTCATTACCCCAAAAGAAAATGAGGCCATTGAAAAGTCAGTCCAATCATAAGTACGGATTTTTTCCAATGCGCGTGGTGCGGTACAGAATGCTTATATGCTTCCCGTCAAAGACCTCCACGAGGCTTTATTCCTTTCCGTGTAGTGCCTAATGGCGGAGCACGTAATAAAATAAATATCGTATATACGTACCCTTGGTGCAGAACAGATAATAACAGGTTTAATAACGAGTTTGACATTTTTTTGCAATCCCTTTAAAAAAATGCATGCTGAAGTATATCATTTCCCCAGTACAATGGCTAATTCAAATCTGTTTACTATTAGAGGAATTGAAGATTTGAAGTAAAGCGTAGTTCCAAATATAATATTTTTTCTAAAAATACTCGATGGTTGGAAAGAATGCGAAGCTTTCCGGAAGCTATAGGGATTAAAGAATAAACAAACAAATCTAGTGCGTGAAAAAAGAATTTAACCCAGAATAAGAGAGTCAGAATAAGTTGCCACGGATTAAGGATCTTGTAGGTTTACATTTACAGCTGGCATCTCTGTAAAAGTTTATCTCTGAATGCGACTGATGTATCATCGCTTTGTTAACTTTGGACTACTCGTCTGACGTCACTCAGCAGAATAAATGATACATGGGTTTCTCTTTTAAGTGGGTTGAATTGCCATTGTGTAATTGTCAAAGAATTATTGAGAGCGGTAAAATTTCCGAAGTCTACCACCATACAAATACTCATAGTATCAAATATAAAATCCATCGTATGTGCTTTATTTAACTGTTCCTATCCTGGTGGAAAGTAGCGAAAGAGAAACCATAAATGGGATAACACTTTAGAAACGGCAGGATGTTGCCACAGCAAGAAAAGAAAAGTCTTCAAATCATGTTGTAAGCTTCCTAATTCTCAGTGTTGCCATTTAGTAAAGTCTTCAATTTATCTTTCAAATGTAATTGGTCTTTTATCTCTCATATTAAATAATGAAGAATCCATATATACGCATGTATGTATGTTTCTCTCATGGCAGGAAAATGGCGACACCTAGAGCCAAAAATTTTGAACACACGGTAGTTCCGGTTCACATGACCACCCGAATATGTGTACCTCGAAGCGCGAATTTTGAATTTTGAACTTGTGTTTCATTTATTTCATATCTTGGACGAACTTAATGAAATTTTGATTAACCACATCGCGATTTAAAAGCAGTGTGTTGCCACTCGGCAAAACGTAAGATATTTGTCTTTCGCATTTAATCAACAAACCTATGGATTTAAAAGAAATGTATTTCTACTACCCGAAATAATATACTTTTATCTTCCACATACACACTTTTTTGAATGGTTTAGCTTCATGTTTCTTATACATATTTCATTCATTTGCTTAATAAGTAAAGTAATTTTTAGTGTTCTTAATTATGCATAGCAATTTGTAATCAATTGTATAAATGTAATAGCTTGTTCAGTATGTTTGCTCAGGGAAAGTATTCTTTTTAATCATGGGAATTCAGGGTAAGTCAGAGAAATTAAAATCTGGAATTCAACCCAGATTCAAGTCTTGGCAAACGGATTGCTTCGTGGGCAGTTTCCATCACGTTAGTCCCATGTGCTTAACGGAAATACGAGCATATAACCCTTAGAAAGTCCTCCGCGAAGGGATCCTTTCCTTAGACCGATAGATGTCGTATGTTTTGCCATAATTGATTAAACAAATAAATTCAGAAGAAGATGTCTTAAAAAATTGAACTCCCCGCCAACAACCTAATGAATAAGACTGCTGGACATTAGATAGTTTATTCTAGCTCTTGTTGAACACTGGACTGTTAATTTAACCAGCTGAATCCCAGAAAATGGCTGGACACCATGGTCTTTTCCTGATTCTCCCATTCATTATTATGAACAAATTTCCTTTACATAGTCTGCACGGAAAGACACCTTTCCTTAAACAGATAGCTTTCATGTCCGACGATATAACCAATCAATCAGAATTGAACTGCTTGTTTGAGATAAATATGAATTGTCAGTGTTGGATTTATTTTATCATACCCGTTGTCGAAGGACTGGTGATGTTTCTTGCCCGAATCCCGGCATTCAGCTGTAGAAACGTTTAGGGGGAAAAATTATAATTTTAAGTTTTAAATATGACATTAATTTTCTTCTAAAAATGATGAGGTCCAGTCTAGGCTCAATTCATAATCTGAAACTGACCGGCTGGATTATGAATTGAGGAATACGAGTAAAATCTTTGTGCGATCTTTAGTGGACATACGTAAACAGTGGGCTTATGCCAATTCAGATCAAACTATGAAATAAAATTTCCAGTCTAGTTTTATGTTTATTCATTTCATTAGGTCAAGGTTAACTTGCCACGCCTTAACCGAATCCTTGACTACGAAATTAGAGGATTTAGTATTCATGCTTGTTCATTACAACAAAGAAAGTTTGAAGGTTTCTTCTCCCTGCCCTTTATTTATTTATTTACTTATTTTTTAGAGTGTAAGAAATACTTTTGTTAGTACGTGTTTGTCCTTAATTAAGTTGTCTTTCGTAATATTTCAAGTTCTAATAGCATATCTAAGCATACGGCAATTTTAAAATTTTCCTTTTTATTTTCTTTTAATTAAGAAAAGGCACGATAGGACTCTGATGAAAGTACTGTTTAGTATACCTGGATTCGGATTATTTTTATGATGATATTTATCTGGATTTTATTATTCAAATATTATACCGTTTGATTTTTGCTCAGTAATACTTTTAGTATTTAATTATTAATTTAATATTTATTTATCACCACTTGGGATGTAAAGGTGCAGTGAAGAATCTCAGTGTTACTCTTGTTTTGCCATCACTACGGAGACTGAATGGATTAAATTTCGTAATTTCATAATGTCAAGCACCTTCGCATGTTTTTGTTCAGTACGAATTCCTTCTTTTTTTTTGTCGTCAATTTGAAATGGAATGCGTTCGTAAGTAATAGTTTCGCGTAGTAATTTCTAATACTGTATCAAACGAGCATTTTACTTGAGTACCAGTGCCCTGACATAAAAGTGTCGACATCTGTGTGTTGGGTCAACGATGTAAAAATTTATGGTAAGCCTGTATAAAGTTACTGGCATCTTTAATCCTCTGACCTGCCAGGGTTTTCGCTAAGAAAGCACAAATTTCCCAAAAGTGCTACCAGAAAAATTTATTTTCGTGATTTAATGTAAAAACTTTCCGGGAATTTTATACCTGGATTATTGTATTTTTAATAAACTGCCTTAATTTCTTTGACATATTTTAATATGCACGTATATATACGTTCTACAGATATCACAAAAAATATTTTAGGCCGTATGAATACGGCCTTGCCTGTTAGAGGGTTAAGACGAGGTCATCTCAGTGCAGCGGTCCGTTTGAAACAGTGCTATTTTCACTTTCACACTAGCCTGAAGTATATCTGCAGTGGGACAGAAAGTTCAACTATCTCTTCAGAACCCCAAATCACCTTCTTGCCTAATCGAAATTTGAAAACGCTATGTATCATAATATGTTGTTATTATTCCAGAAACTTAACATTCTCCATTAAAAAGAAACAAAAAAGTCTGGAAATTAAGATTTTCAGAAGTTTTTTTCTCTCTGTGAGCTATGTTAGCCACAGTTCACTGGCTTTCAGAAATTTAATGAAGTAAAAATGAAACGTTTTCATGAAGAATTAATGTTCTTTTCTATCAAACGAGATCTTTCCCCGTTATGTCAGCTGCAGAACAATTATGAGTTCATCGGCATTAGCCATTCTAGATCCAGGAAATGCAATAGTCGAATACAGTTGTTACTGTAAAGGCTGTAAAAGAAATAACGGCAACATACATGTTAATGTATTTTTAAAGCTGCAATCAGTAGCGAATTAAAAAGCAAATATAGAAGTTAAAATTCAATGATAAAACAGTATACTGAAAATGGGATTGTAATTTGCGGCTGAAGTCATCGAATTTGCGGTCATTGCTTAAACATTGAAATTGTGAACGGGTCATTGTATGGCGTATAAAAATGGATTGGCGCGTCTTTTTTACTTTGTAGTTGTATTTATTCTGAAAAACGAATATTTACTCTTTTTAGTCCAAAGGGATTTGAATCTTCAAAAATCGTCTGCGTTGCACGGGAAAATAAAAAGGAATTTTAATTACAATTCTAAATAAATAACCAAATAAATGTGAAATTCGTAACAATATTCTGTAAAACTTTAACGAAATTTTTCATTAACAAACTCAAAGATTTCAAAGCCAGCAATTTAAATGTGAAATTCGTAACAATATTCTCTAAAACTTTAACGAAATTTTTCATTAACAAACTCAAAGATTTCAAAGCCAGCAATATCAACGTTGTACAGAAAAACATTTTTATCTCCAGCGCGTGAAAGTGTGTACCGAAATTTCTAAAGATGTGCTCAATTTAAAATTATTTTGCGATATAGCTGTTGAACTGAATTTTATGGTTTAAGTGCGAAGACCATGGTATTTAATAAATAAAGGTAACACACAAAATGTTAAATAAACAACCCTTTGGACGTAATTAGAATCTGAAACCTTTCAGATTTAAAAAAAAAATTATTATTATTTAAAATGGATGATATATATTTGATGTCTTTATATCGATATAAGGTTCGTTTCTACTAGTATTTATGTATGCAACGTTTAGATTATTACGTGGAATGAAGACTTTTCTGAAAACGATCCGGAGATTTGTCTGTCGATATCAAGGCGAAAAGAACGGCACAATATAATTCCAAACCTCCAGATTAGTTGGGGCCCCCAACGTATCCGGCTATTAAAAAAAAAATCTGGTTATTTGGGTTCTGTTTTCGTTCGCGATGGAATATATATTTATTGCCTTGGAAATGATGGACTTTATTTATTCCAAACGAAGATAAGTTTCTGGCCAGAAACTTCCGATCTGTTCTTTCATTGCTTGTATGCAATTATATGTTTCTTCTCGTCTCATTTTTCGCATCACAATGGTACCGTTTTATCTTTGAAACTACAGTATTACATCTCTTATTCTAATATTGCGCCAATACTTGTTTTTGTTTTGATGTCTGAGATTAATTCTTAAACTCGGAAATTTAGTGTAACTTAAAAAGCTGTTTCCGGAGTGTGACTGGAATCTGGATATAAATGTTAGATGACTCTCGTTTTTATTTAATTGATCTTCATTCTTCTGGAATCTTTCCATTGTTCATTATTGTTGAAGACCAAAATGGAGGTTATAATCATATGGTTGTTAAAGCACAATGTTTTTAATTATTTCGTAATGACCAGTAGTAGGAAATAATCATAATAAGTAGAAACACTGCATTTCTTTAATTTTACTCTAGTCAGATTTTAGCCTTGTGTTAAAAAGATCTTGCTTAATTATATCACACATTGTTATTTAAGTTGAAACCTCACCTATGGTTACATTGTGGCCATTTTTGAAAACTGATTTCAAACAGAGAATTTTTGAGTAACTTTCTGTGTTATTTATTTAGATCGGGACCTCTTAATATCAAATTTCATAGAGGGAAATTTTTAGCATTAAATATTTTGAGAAAAATGGCATAGAATATATAAGGTTATTATTTAATTTAACCAGTTTCTCTGTTTTAGATCTTTACTATAACTTCTTGTTTCCGTTTTCCCCACCAGGAAGCAAATGAATTAGATAATGTTGAAACTGAGGTTTTTGTATTTTTAGAGAGAGCTTGTTTCCGGTCTGCGCGTGCACGTACTTTTAGTTCCTGCCAGCTTTAATAGTTGTAAGTATTCGGCATTGCGTTCTGTTCGCTGCTGACATTGACGCTCCGTGAGCTGGTTTCGAATTTATTTAAATTGTGTAGTCTTTGACCACTGTTACACGTTTAACTTAAATTTGACTCTTTTGTTTAGTTATATCACCATCAATTTGGCTGATAGTGTTAGCAGAAGAAAGTACATTTATGTTCTAATTTCTGTTTAAATAAAAAACGTTATTAACACCTTTCCACGACTTTGTAATTATTCCAGACATAGCGATAGTTCTCTAATTACCAGTTGCAGATTAAGTAAAACCCCATAAGTGTACAAGTCCATATGTGAAAGGCAAAGTGATGTAACATTGCAAAAGCAGATATGATAACAAGTACATGCAGATGCGAAAGGGAATGGATGAATATAACAAAGTTTGTGGCGCAGGAATATGTTTTAGAAAATCTAGAGGAGGAACAATTCTGTAAAAAGAAGAATTGGGTATCTTACATACCTAAATGAGAAATTTTAATTTAAGAATAGATTTAGGAAGTTAGAGGGATTAAAAAAAGGAGGTATATGACGAGCGCTGGGAACTTTGTTGAAATCTGAAGTATTCAAATCAAGGACTAGCTTCATAGCGGTGTCCCTAGGATCTTCAGTTTAAGACCTATAAATGAAAACTGGATATTGTTCAAAAAGAAGAAAACGTTTGTAAATGTGCTGCAGGCATAATGATGATCGCACACTTATGGAGATCAATTTCCAGTTTATAAAAAGAAACCTTTATATAAAAGAGCGGATATCTTTATGCCAGGGCTACACTTATAAAGATATCGGTCTCAAACAATGGCTGATTTATGAAGGTGCCGGGCATATTTATAAGGGGATACCGTTATGAAAACGTTTCCAACTGAATTTTAATCATTAACTAGAGGAGAGATTTCATTGTTTTCATTATTCTTACATTTGTTACGAAAGTTGAAGTTGTTTGTCTAATTTTGCGAAGTCATGGAGATGTCAGTGTGTCCGAGAATGTAATTATTTCTCTTCAGCCAGAGAAATGCGTTTTTCGTAAAATCAAATCCAAAATCGATCTCATTAAAATTCTGCGAAACGGTAAGATCTCCTTGCTAATAGAGCAATAGTACATTTGAATATGTTTACCATTTTATTTCTTTTATTAGCCCAAAGGAGCAATTTTGCCCAGAAGGGCTATTAATTTCGCTTTGGCATTTTGTGTTGGTTCACTATAAAAGTTTGAATCATTTTTCAAATTGTTACCACCAAATATTAGAGCCTTACATTACATTAGAAATTGAATAATGAAAAATCTGCATGAATGTACATATGTTTCTCCCATTGTGAAAAAACAGCGGTTCTTAAAGACATCAAATTTTGAATAACGTAGTCCTCCACTCGAATATTGGCATCTGGAAGCCCAAATTTGGTATTTGTTTTATTATCTATTTCATGTTTTGTAAAACTCTTAACGAATTTTTGATTAGCAAACTCAACGATTTCGGAACGTTCCATTAGCGTTAGCATCGCTTGCATCTTTAAACACGGATATTTTATGCGCGAAGTTTCTTTACATTTCTTACTGGCATTATGTTGGTAGCATAGCAACGCAAAGACGTTACAATGTCTAACCGTCTATATATAGAAATATACTGGAAATATACTAGAAATATACTGGGAGTGCACAAATCCGGAAATTTTTGTCGGAAATGTCAGCCATTATTTTCTTTTTTTTCTGTTAGTTAAATGTTTTTTTTTCTCCTGCTGAGGAG
>KK113572.1:145521-172995 GCA_000611955.2 Stegodyphus mimosarum | reverse complement strand
GTTTTTCTTCCTACTCAACTATCCTTTTATTCGTTACTCTGCTTGCTGGTTATTTTGAATGGAAGGTTTTTTTTTTGGGGGGGGGGTGCGAGGAAAACTATTTTTGTAGTTACTTTTCAAATGATCTAAAATAGGCTTTCAAAATAGCAGACGTCCTTTGTATGAACGTTCAGTTTCAAATAGGGCTGCATTCTTGTCTGGATTTTTGTCCTCTTACTTCCCTTCGTCTGCTGTTTTCAGAATGTTTTTCAGACGAACGTTTACGAATGTTTTTGAGACTGTATTCTATTGTAATTTATTTTAGTTATGCAAGTGTTCTATTCGTATTTTTAAGCACAGTGATTTTATAATTTAGAATGTAAAGCAAACAGGATTTATAAATAAATATAACAGTTAAAAGAAGGAAAACTTGGTTTGCAAAGAATGTAGTATTTTTTCACTTCCTGAGGTTATATTATCATGCTTACAAAATGAAAGGACTGTTGCTTGGGGTGGAATATAGTATATTTTGACGGGATGTGAGCTTCAAGAAACATATTAAAAAGAGATACATTTATGAAAGCCGCAGCTTGTGATATTAAACTTCTTACAAGTAGCATAAATGACATGATCGTCTATTTGAATTAAAAATCTGATTTAGTTAGATGAAACCAATTGAAAACTTATTATTTTTTGTCATGCTTTATTAACTGCCGCAAAAACGCTTAATTTAATCCAAATTCTAATTTTTTTAAATTAATTTAAGAATGTTACAAGCAATATATGAGAGAGACTTTTATGAAGATAATTTTTTTTTAATTCTAATAAACTGTTACTTTACATTTTACTTCTTTGCCAGTTGTATTTTTGTCTTTATTTTTTATTTTTTCATTTCTTCTGATAGTAATTAGCAGTTTGAAGAAATCTGTAGACAGTATAAAAGGTTAGAACGGTGGTTCTCAACCACTGTGGCGCGGCACTTTTGTGTACCACGAAATTCTTA
Source organism: Stegodyphus mimosarum (assembly GCA_000611955.2). Classification (NCBI taxonomy): domain Eukaryota; kingdom Metazoa; phylum Arthropoda; class Arachnida; order Araneae; family Eresidae; genus Stegodyphus; species Stegodyphus mimosarum. The sequence continues at coordinate 172,013 of KK113572.1, read as the reverse complement.
AAGTGTGCCGTCAAATTTTAGAAATGTATATAGTAAAAATTATAATGGGTTTAATCCTAGTATACGGTATACATGAGAATTGGCGAAATTCGGTTTTTAAGACATTAATAAACGCGCCATTTGTGGTATTCAAGCCGATTTTGGTGCTCTGGAAGAGAGCAATTTGGAGCATTTTCACGCATGTTGATTATATAATTTAAATTGAGAAGTTCTGATTGGTGAAGATGGGAGATTAGCTTACTTATCATACATTTTTGTTATTTTTAATAACGTAAATTCAAATATGCAAGGGCCGAAAGAAAATATATTCAACTCAACAGATAAACTGATGGGATTCCAGAAACAAATAAGTTTATGGAAGAAAAGCTGAGGAAGGCATTTTGGAAAAGTTTGAGTCAGTTCCAAAAAATTTTAATAAAACTATTCATAAAATTATTATTGATCATTTGACAACAGTAGAGGAGAGAATTATTCATTATTTCCCAAATTTAGATATAAAAAAATGAATGGGGTTCGTAGTCATTTGTAATAACGAATACTTCTGTATTTGAATTAACTTTGAATGAAGAGGAAGAACTAATTTCGCTTTCTACTTATCGAGATTTAATTTGAAAATATTCGGAAGAATAAATTAATTCATTTCTCATTAACATTAGATGCGATTATCCCATGATGGCCAAAAAAGCTTTGAAAATATTATTATAATTTTCTACATCTGATTTGTGAGAATTCGGATTTTCGGTATTAACCAACGTAAAAACGAATAAAAGATCGAGGCTGTTAAATGTAGATGATATGAGAGTAGCATTGCCATTTTTACGACCAAATGTCAATGAAATTATCAAAAAACATCAAGCTCAAATTTCTCATTAAAAGTATTCATATTATTAACTTGTAATTAATCCCTTAATAAACGTACTGAGGTTTCTGTAGTACATATTATTTTATTTTACATTCAAAATTATCATAAATTATTTTACACAGTGTATTGCAGGAAAGTAAACAACTTTTAAACTTATCTTTTTCTTTGTGTGGCGCTAAATTTTGAAATCGTTAAAAGTATGCCGCAGCAGAAAAAGGTTGAGAATCACTGGTTTAATGAATAAATGTTCGGAATTTTTTAATACATCATTTTTTTACGTTATTCCGTTAAAATATTTTCATTAGTATCTTTTTTTCGAAAATAAAATCCTATTGAAGGAATTAATAACACCGATTTAAAAAAATGCTGGTTGCTTCTGAATTCGAAAGAAGACTTCTCATTTATAATGCCTTACGTTGTCAATTACGCAATCAGCGGTAGCAGCAAAAGGACACACTTAGATAATACGATTGTCATTGAGAATTTAAGTCTGAGGTTCTTTCGCTTGTATATTCACTTTAAGTATCTTTATATTTATGCAAAGTTTTAGACAGGGAATTGGAAACCGAAGATCTACTCTCCGTTTAAAAAATACCATTCCGCATTCTAAGCTGCATTATTTGCTATTGCAAATGCTGGGATTTAAAACATATTCCTATAATAACATACTGGTGAAATAATTGCATCCCAGACTTATTTCACGTTTAGGTTTTTTTTTTTTTTTTACTGGAGTCATGAAAAATGAGCAATGCCCTCCGGGACTCGGAACTACGGGTCTCTTGAATACGCGTCTAGCGTGCTGACCACTACACCACGAAGGCATGCGAAGAAGGCGGGAGAAATATCTTATATACTCCCCCTTTTAAAGGGCGACTGGGGATTAGGGGCCGCAATAGCCAAATCCCGATGGCGGAGAATCATCATCCACCATCTTTTTTTAAATCGGGCGCCACTTGTAGAGTCATTAGGTACTTTTTGAAAGCAAGAGAAATGAAAAAGGAGCAATGCCTTTCCCGTGAATTGAGCATGGACCTATCGGATACACCACGAAGGCATGCTGGAAGGAGGAAGAGAATATTTAAAGGTTGAAAGAGATTGTTTTAATGAACATCAACTTTACTAGAGCTTCAAGCCATTCGTTCAATTTTAAAACGTTAGGGGAAAAATAATGTAAAACGTCAATACGGTCTTAAACAGTATGAAGTAAATTAATATAAAATAAATTACGTGTATGTTAGACAGTAAAAGTGAGAATCTGCTTTTAATTCCTTTGTGATTTCCATTGTAGCGTTATTGATTTATTTTATAAATGATCAAAGGGTTTTTGCTGACTTTCATGAGCTCACTTCATGAGTATCCCTAAAAGAGGAAAGTAAAACTTTCCTTTCCATTTGAGCATGAGCAGGAGAAACTTCATTGGCGATTTATGTGGATCATTGCCCCAAATATTAACAAATGTCATTTAGGAAAAAGGAAGTTTTTTTCCCACCCCGCGAGTTTCCAGTCCTACTGACCCAGCAATTAGCAGTAGCCCCCGGTGCTGCTCAAGTTCATCTTTAACGGTCATCTTGTCGATCTATGACTTTTTTTTTTTAATACTCGAAGTACATTTTGAAACAGTTCCTTCAAGTGATAACCACTAATTCTTTTCATAAGTGAATTAGAGTTTCAGAACATATTCTAAATTCCTATCTCCCCCCAGTTTTAATGATACTATTTTAACATATGAAGACTGGTTGAGGGCCTTAGTATACTACTAAATATGAAGCCTATAATTTTGTTAAGACGACCCTGAATTCAAAGCTGGTATTAAAAATGAGCTTTTCCTGTTTGGATTACCTAGATTTCCAAATTTATTTTTAGTCCAAAGGAGCTTTGTCCCTAAAGGACTGTTGTTTTGGTATTTTGCGTTAATTTATTATAAATGTTCGATTCGCTTTTCAAACTGTTGCCACCAAACATTAGAGCCTTCTTATCGTAGCGCGCACCTAGTGATTAGTGGTGGCGCTACGATATGCATTACTTAGCATATATCGTAGCGAGCCCTGTATTATATATAAAGAAATTAAATAATGAAGAAACTGCATAAATGTATGTATATTTCTCGCATTGTGATAAAACAACGGTACCTAGAGTCATCCAATTTCGAATAACGTACGTTTCCACCCGAATATGGGCATCTGGAAGCCCAAATTTGGAATATGTTTTATTATCTATTTCATATTTTGTACTGTTCATATTTTATATATGTATTCATATTTTGTTTCTATATCTGAATGTCCGTTTCACTTTTCAGATTGTTGCCACCAATATTACCGCATTGTATTATATTTGAAGAAATTAAATAGTGAAGAATCTGAATAAATGCATGTTTCTCTCGTTGTGGTAAAACAACAGTACCTAGAGCCATACAATTTTGAATGACGTAATCCTACTGCGAATATGGGCATCTTGAAGCTCAAATTTGAAATTTGTTTTATTATCGATTTTATATTTTGTAAAACTTCAACTATTTTTTGATTAACAAACTTGAGGATTTCAAAGCGAGCAGTGGCAACGCTCTGCAGAAAAAAACAAATTTGTCTCCAGCGCGTGAGACTGTGTATCGGAAAATCTAAAGATATGCTCAATTTAAAATTATTTTGCGATGTTCCTCTTGAATTGAACTTTATGGTTTGCGAAGAATATGATATTTAATAAATAAAGTTAACACACAAAATGTTAAAAAAACGCCCCTTTGGACATAATTTAAAATCTGAAACCTTTCAGTTTTTTATTATTATTTTATAATCATTTGTAAATTTATAATCGTATAAAACTAAGAGATGATTTTGTAAATGTATCCTACCGGGAGATCCCCCCCCCCCGATTATGTTTAAACCTATGTAGAGTCTAATAGAGTTTTCCAGTGGCATAGCTACAGGGTGGAGGTTGTGCTTTGCCTCGGGCAGTACATTTATTGGGGGCCGTATTTTGCGCATGAAGCAGTATTTATAGATCGTCGAGAATAGTACGATTCTGAATTTGCCATATGGAATTAAATTGAGAAGAAAAGTAATTTTTACTCTGAATAAAATATTTACAGAAGCCACCACTATATTTGAAACGCTGCATATTCTTCTCATACCTGTTTCACTTCGTTGAAACTTTTGAATCAAAGTTACGAATACGAACTAAATTATGATTACGGTCACATTAATAAGAAGGATTCCTTGTTAAGAAAGAAGTATTTCACTGCTTTATTTCCGTTATTGCAAATGAAAACGAAACAGGAACATTGAAAACCGGTTCTTTCGAATTTTTGCAGTTTATTCTAAAACACATCTTCAGAACAAAGTTTCAGATACAGCAATATTTAATTATAACTGTTGTAACTGTTGTTAGCTGTGGGAAGAATTTCTAAGTAAATATCATTAAAGAAGTATTTAAGATCTACAAATGTTTATTTTTCATTCAAGAAATTTTTATATTTTGTCCAACTTGAGTTGTCAAGGAGCCTCTACATTGTTTTCGATGGTTTTGCGAATCAAGGGGGGGGGGAGGATTAAATAAATAAAAAAATTTTAAAAAATCTGAAAGCTTTCAGATTTTTTATAAAATTACTTTATATTAACATTCTCGACAAAGCTTCATCTTTTACAAACAACTATTCTATCTGTGTTTGTTTGGTATTGATGAAAACAATTTTTCAAATGTAATTTTTTAGTTTTGTAAAACTGCTGGTAGCTTTTTTGATGAGCACTTTTTAGCTCAAGAATTTTTCTTAGAATTTACAGTGCTCTTCTAGATTCAATTGATATTAGCGTATCGTTTTCCCCTCCCCTCCTGTATCATTTTGCAGCCAGTTTCTACAATTCTCTTAACATGTTCAGTTTTTACACAAGTTATCTCAGTATTTTTTAGATTTGACACATATAAAAATGAATCATCTTAACTCTCTTCACTGATGTGTCAGACATTAGCCATAAGTTTCAATTCGTCTATTTTTTTTAAAACAGTTTTTAACTGATTTTTTTAGATTAACTCCCTACATTGATTATAATACACATGGCCTCTACCAGAGCTATATCGACTTACTTATCTCTTTAAAAGTGCTTGCATTTTCACAAAATTCACTTCTGTTCATTATTTTCTGAACATTTTTTCTGTAATTACATTTGAAAACTTTTATAATACCATGGTCTAAAGGCTGAGTGTCAGAAGTGTTTGCAGGAAGCAAACTAATGTTTTTCAGAAAGAGATCAGAGATGTGTGTGCAGCACAGTTATCTAATTAGTAAAATTATTTTTTCAGTTCTGGATCCCATTTCAAAAGAAAATCAGTATAAATACTACTTGACATCCATAAGTTCTTGTTGCTGTGGTAGAATTAGGGGTGAATTCTTGACTGCTTTCAAACTCAGGGTTTTCTTCTTTTCTCAGTAACCAGTGCAATGTTTTTAATTGTTGGTTACATATTGCACATAAATAACTCATTCCTCCTTTCTGGGGAAATTGTGAGTCATGTAAATAATTAAGTTATCTGGGAGTTATCTTTAATCATAGGTTCACATGGATTTGTCATATGAAGCACATCATAGAAAAAGCCTGTGGTATCACCAATCAACTTTCTGTACTCCTCAGAAACTACTCTGGACTGTTTCTCAGCAAGCAGAGAAGGATTTACCTGTCCATTATATTAGCAATTCTATGATTCACATCTCGAGTCTAGGCCGGAGCTTTAAGTGCTGACTTCCGCAAACTTTATGTAATACAGAATAAGAATTTGAGAAGAATCGTAAATGCTCATTACCTGATTAGAAACACAGTGATTCATGATGACTCAAAAATCGGTTCTATGGTATTCTAAACTTAATGAGCGTTTCTACAACACTGAATTTAGCTGTGATGCTGTATATTTTTCATAAGTCCTTAATTACCATATCATTGCAGAAGATAATTTTGTCACACCATCTGCTGTCCACATGCTTAGAGTCTACAGTTTTGTAAACTTGGATTGCTGACTTTTACTTCTTGGATGGCATAACTTTTGTCTCTTGTCACTTTCCATCTGATTGTTATTCTTGCTGTGTAGGAGATTGTGGTCTCTCCCCTCCTTTACCTCACTTTCTTGACCATTCTCAGTTTCACCTGCTAGCTTGTCAAAGTCATGTGCCCTCAGGCAGATGCCTTTGTTTCAATGTGGTTTTTCTTTGACTGCATTTACCAAGAACATCAGTATCTTCAATTTATCCTTTTTTTATCAGGCTTAAGTCTTTTTGCTTGACATTTTCAGCATGTTACAAGTTAAATATACAACAAATTTTTAAAGTTCTGCTTTCAGTGATTCATTTAAATTTCAAAATTATGTTTTTAGCCAGCAGAAAGATTACCATTTGTTTACCTTGTTGATCTATTGTTTCATTATTGCAAACATGACCAATGCTTTCTTGTTTTTTTCTTCAGCCTACAGTTCCTTTTCAGTCAATGATTGTTAATGTATGGTAATCCTAAGAAGTACTTCCTTAACTTTTTTTATAATTCTTTGTAAACGTAATATATCTATCCCAAAGGGAAAAGTTTGAATCTAGAAACCTTAAAAGGTGGGACACAGAAGTTGCACTTCCACCTCTTAGCAGCTGGTATTCAAGAAGGAACCTCTGCTCATTTACAATGCTTTTACAGGACTTCTTTTTTTTTTGTCAATCTTATGATAAGGAAATTCTTTGTTCCTCTTTGAAGTCTAGTGCAGACAAAGAACTCTAAAAACAGTGGCTTACATGTACAGGAACCAGGACAGGCATATGCTTAGGGCATTAAAACAACTGGCACTGCAAATAAGTACTTAGGGCCTCCAGGAAGGGGTCACAACAAAAATTTCCCGTTGTCGTCTTGCCATGAAATGTATCGTGCAGAACAGAATAGAATGCAGCCAGAGTATGTCTTTTTGCCTTGGCATTAACTGTACAAAGATAGTTGCTAACCCAGCAGATGTATCCTGTGTTTAGTATGAAGTTACATTAGAATGTTAGATGAACATTATGAGTGCTGATGGTATGCATGTGCACATGTATGAACATAATATACAATGAGTTTTTAGGAGCACCCAGAACTATTTGTAGTAAGTTTGTAAGGTATATTATAGTTTTATAACAGTCATTTTAATTTCAATGTGCTTTCCTATCGATTTTTGTTTCCACTTACAATTTCCTACCAGAATGAGTTTTTAGAATGGCGCTGAATGCAAATAAGTAGGAAGTAATATTTAAGGAAGATTCAACTTACTACATGAGAGACAACTAAGAATTCTGAGCAGTGCGTGTTTGCCTTCAGACTAAGTCTCTCTGGAAGCTGTTATGCTTGGCCGTATATTACATGCCTTTTGATATTCACCAGCTAGTTTAAATTAAGGGTTAACTACGTTAGATCTTGTGTTTAGTTTTGGCTAAGTCTCTCTTAGTTAGTGAATTATAGTTTAGTTTTTATTTTGAGTTCAATCCCGAGTGGAGGCTTTGTTCCAATTTTTTGAAAATATATGCCGATTCTTACTGAAATAATGTGGCACTTAGTGCCATCTTGAAGTGATTTTAGCGATTTAGAAATAACTGAAATTAGAACAGTCCCATTTTTTCTGTAGTGAGCACTTCTACTGATGTTAGTAAAACTAATCTTCAAATTGAATATAAATTTGTATTTGTATTTAACTATTTACAATACGGAATAAATGTTAATGTACTTGAAACTTTTAACTTTTCTTTTCATGAAAATTTGTTCATCATTTTTTAAATGATATAAATACGAAACTGTTGCTCTTAGAATAAATCTAGCTATGGCTATTAAAATTTTCGAAATCCTAAAATGAGGCTGTTACTGTTATGAAGTTCGTTCACTCTGCTAAATGCCTTTAAAAATCTTTCTTAGAAGTAAATTTTCATAGAAAGTAAAATAAACACTGAAGTTGCATACAAATTCTATGTTGGTATTCCATTGTTAATTGCCATTAAGCCATTGAATGTTTCAGAAGAAACAGACTTAAACAGACACAGATGTTTCAGACTTAAACATACACAGATGGCATAAAAGTTAATTTAGTTGTAGCTTTTTTCTTTATTTCTGAGATATGCATTCTTCCCCCCCCCAAGCATGTTAACAGTTATAGATGTTAATGCTTTAGATGCAAATTCAGAAGCTAATAATTTGTTTTAGCAAGGCAAAATCAATTACTATATGTAATATAACTAAGATAGTTTATATATTAAATATTAAGATAATTTACACAAATGATGGAAAGCCCCTTTAGCTCAAAAATAATACACCACTTGATTTATGAGACCAATCAATTTCAAACCTTAAGGTTTGCAAAATGGTGAGAAAAAATCTTTTATTCTTTTCTCTTTCTCTGTCTCTCGCCATCTCATTTTTTTAAATATTTTTTTTTGGAAAGCAGATTAATATTTGCTATAAATGAAACATTCTAAGCAATTAATTCTTTATATATATATATATTCATTCTTCATTGTAATTCATTCTTCATTGTATTTTCAAAAAAATTTCATTTGCAGTTTCTGTTCTAATGTCTAAAGAATTTTTTTTTTTCTTTTTCAGATGACTTTATGCCAGCTTCTCTAGATACTACAAAAAGGGCAACTGTAGATATTGGAGAAGGACACCAAGTAACAGTCACTGTTCCTCATATTGAGGTATAGTACATATTTGTCAAACGAGGTACTATTTGTTTATTACGTGGAAGAAAGACAGTTGTCTTCTTCTATATGTAATATCCCCCCTCCCTCCAGAATAGAAAACTGCCCAATTAGCATTTTTTTGGATCTTTCTTGTTTTAAGAACAACAAAAAAGGGCAAAGTAGTTGGTTTTATAATTTATAAAGATTTTTAAACACTATGAATTAAATATTGCTCATTTCTGCCCAGATGGTATAGTGGTTAGGGGAGCTGACTGCAATACCGATGGGCCCAGGTTCAAATTCCTGAGAAGGGATGGATGTAAATTGTCTGTCCCTTCATAGCAGGTAAGAGTGGCCACCTATTATAATAATTGCTCAGTACCAAAATTTTAAAGTATTATGCATACCCGTAAGCCTAATACTTTAAAAGAATATTCATTCTGTCTGAAAGATGAAAAAATTGCCAGAAATCAGTAAGATATGTTAGGGAAAAGACAGATTATTCTCAGGTATCTCCAATGCAGTAAATGTATGAAATTCTGTGATAATCTGTTTTATCATTAAGAGGAAATATGTGCAAGAAAGTCTGTTCAATATTATATTTAAGAAATTTGATGTGTACACCACATGACTTCCTTGTACGGAATATTTAAATTATATGCATTTTTTCTTGCATTTCATTAAAACTTATTGAATTAAATCTGCTTTGTCAATAGTGCATAAACTGCATTAAAATAAATGCACTCTTTTAAATTCACTATATTTGTTTACCATAACGACACTCTGGCACTAGGTTCACTTAACAGCATTACATCTCATTCATTTTATAACTCAGAATGCACAAAAACTATATCTTCTGAAGAATTGTGTAATCGTTGTCACATGTTCTATTCAAATCTATAATAAAAAAAGATGTATAAAAGAAAATTTTAAAATAAATAAATAAATAAAAACAGTTTTTCACAGATGGTTCAGTATTTCTCATTCAATTAATTCAGTTCTCACTTCGCAACAAAGCAAAAATACATAAAACTCAAATATCTCTATTAAAAATTATGAAGTTAATCTTAAACACTTATTTCCTTGAGATAAATTCCAGAATGGATTAAGTATGATTTAATTTTGCAATAATAAAAGAAGGTGTTACCTTTGTTGTTACAAAGCTTAGTTTCTCTAGATTGGCGACAAATCCGCTATTCTGCTTAGTTTCAAATGTAAAAGAATATGGTTGCTATGGTAAAATAATTAGGCTTAGCCACACATAAACAACTTTTGAATTGTTGATAATTCTACAAATATTGCATGCAGATTTACTAAAGGCATAAAAACCCTAACTGGAGGATAAGAACAACATAATTTAATCATTTTTAAAGCCAAAAATGTGCAATTTGCCAACATGTAAAAATAAAAAACCTGAGCTCACTGAGCCAAGTAACAGAGTGGTTACATATATATATAGAGAGATAGATAGATATTTATGTACTTTTGGTGCATCTGATTGCAATCAAAAAGGGAGGTACGCATGTACATGTAATAGTAGTCCTATATGTAAAATTTCAAAGTTCTGAGTCTACTCATTTTTGAGTCATGCAAGATACATACATACGTATGTACAGACACTATGAAAAAAATAAATTAAAAATAAATTCGTTAAATTGCATTCGATAGCTGTCAAAATGGATATTTTCATTGAAATATGGTACCTGGAATTTTTTTGTGATTATAATACTTCCTTTACTTTGTACAAGGAAGTAAGAAACGGGACATTATTTTGGGAAATTAAAAAAAAGAAGAAGTTGTGCACAGATTTGTTTGAAACAATCTATATCCCAAATTTCATAGCATTTTCTATCTCTGAATTATATGAAATTTCCATGCATTTTGGAAGAAGGGCAATAAACCACTGTATCAGTATTAGTTAAGAAATAAATGATTTCAAGGCCTGAAACTGCATTTGTAAGTTAGTCATATCATGGTTGAAGAAACACTTACTCTGGATGCTAGAAAATTTTAAGAGAGATTAAAAAGAATAGAGAGAAAGTTAACCTAATGAATAACTTCTTATCATTCTTGTTTTAAAAAAAAGGATGAAAAGTTTATGAACAAGCTGTAGATTTCCTGATGTTGAAGTTTTAAGTATTGAATTATTGGGCATGAAATAATAATAAAAAACTGAACTGTCAGTTTTTGAAAATTCATCAGAAATTGGTTAATTGTCCTGCAGATTCAGAATTAACTTCCTTTTGAAGATCAGTTTTTGACCTAAACTGTGATGCAAAAGCTGAAGTTCTTTGATGAGTATTTCATTCTTTAAGCAAGGATAGGTGTGAAATACTTTAAAATGTCTTAAGAAAATCTAAATTGAAAGTTTTGGAAGGGGAGGGGAGATGCTTTGGGATACACACAGACCTACCTAGGAGAATCTGTGCTCCAAATTTCAAAGTCTCTTGTTATTTTATCATATACTGTATAATGCATAGTATTTATACAAAAAATTTCTTCTGTTATTGTAGGTACATTTACTTTAAATAAAGGGGTTAAAAATAATTCAGTTTTCTCTTTTGCACTACACTTTTTAGTTCTTGATTATATTTTTAAACACATATTTGCATTTCTTAAAAATGGGCTGTGGCCCGTGTGTTAAACAAAGATTTTTTTGTGCAAAAAATATGTAAATTTCTAGTAAGTATTATATTTCTGATTCTAATAAATGGTTTATTTTAAATAATATAGAAGGAAAAATGGTGTATAAAATTTTTAATAGGCAATATCAGTAATTTATTTTCGTAATACAAATATTTTATCTTCATGGGAATATCTAATGTAATATTTTTATCACATCATTAACCTCTTTATGTATGATATTTTAGAAATATAGGTACTTTTCTGTTGTTGGGACCAGATTCAGAAATGTAGTTATATACACACTTATATATGTGCATGCATACATGTGCACCTACATACATTTCTGAATCTGCCCTAGTCACAGAAAAATATCAAATAACACATGCATTCACTACAGTACACACTCATGCCTGCCCGCTAACATGTATGCCTACATATATTTCTGAAACTGGTCCTAATCCCAGTAAAATACCAAAATATATGAAATAAATGTATGTTATTACTTTTGATGCAACACGTTCAGTGGTTAATTGTCTTCAATACCTGTCTAAAACATATCACTTCCATACATAATTCATATCGTAGACAAATGGTGTACAGTTTTGTGGTTTGAGGTATGTACCATTAAATATTTTTTAAAAAAAGGGCTTTTCTTTTATTTTTTTTAAATAATAATTCTAAGGAGAGAGTTTTATATTTTGAAGCTGAAAGTATATATTTGTTTGTTATGCTTAGTTTTTAAAACAAAGTTTTAGTTAAAAATTAAGAGATGAGAGTTTTCAAAATTCAATCCAATATGTAATGAGGTGGGGTCTTTTTTGGGGGAGGAGAGGCAGCTTTGGCTTGCTGAAGAAAACTGTACTAATTAAAACCTGGGTAGGGTAGAAAGCAATATTTTAATGATATTATTTAAGACTGAGCTACTTATTAAAAGCATGTTTTGGAGAAATACTATTATATATATTGATTATAATAAATAATAAAGTATTGATCGCAGATTCAGCAAAGAACTGTAGCATTTTGAAATCTGGTGTCACTAAAGTAATAAATCACTTGAAAGTAGAACTTGGAAAAGAAAGACAGGAACACATGATAGCAGTTGAGTGGCATATTTGAAGCTTTAAACTGTCAGTAATATGCTAAACCAAAGATAACCCAAAAAACCAAAACCTAAAACCAAAAGATAGTGAAAGATATTTGAATCTGTAATAGAGTACCATGAAAAGTAGTTGCTTAAAGCTATAAATTTTAAAAAATGGTTTTATACTTTATCAGAAGAACTACAACATTTACTGCTGGTTTTTGCTTACTGCTGCAATATTATGAATCTGTATTATTTCTGAATGCTGCAATTTTTGTAAAGAAGAAAACAGTTTTAGAGAAATATGCCAAAATCAACCTTTGCCTGTGTGAGAAAAGCCAATGTGTAATTGTCATTTGTTTGCTCATTAGGAAATTCAAAGTCTAGCATAGATTTCTATGTCAGAGGAAATGCCATTTATTATAAGATGATAGTTTGTTGTTTAACTTTATGTGAAGTTATGGAGAAGCATTTGTGATGATCAACTAACATGTAGTGAATTAGTAAAGGGCAAAATTTGGATAGAATCTAATTTGGAGAGAGCGTTTTCAAGAAGTATGAATGTGCAATTCGTGTGAATGTGCAATTGATGTGCAATTCGTGTGAATGTGCAATTGAGAAGTAGGTATCCACCAACATTTGAAAAGAGAGATGTTGAAAGAAGATAGCCATTTTTCAGTTTGAAAAATTCTCAGCTAAATTTAATATTGGTATAGCAAAATTTCATAATATTGTTAAGAAGTATCTGAAAATGTTTCATGTTTGTGCAAAAGGGTGTCGTGTTTATTGAAGGTGGATGCTGACCTCACATTGCATTCAGCGTTTCGTCAGTGTGTGATCTTGGAACAACCTCAACTGATAAATTTTGATCAGATATTAAGATTCTGAATCAAAGCAGCCATTTAGCAGTTGCAGCTCTTTAAAATATAATCCCAATATTAAAACTTTTGCTGAATCGCATTTCATAATTTTATGAGATTATGAGGATTAAAATTATAGCAATTAGATTTAATTTGTTAATATTATTAATCTAATGATAAAGATTAATGACAGATTTAAGTATTTAGCTTTATGTTTTGTCAGTTTCTTCATCATCTCCATAGAATAAAACATTTTATTACCTATCCATGCATCAGTAATACTTTTAAAGTTCATTATTTAATTTCTTTGATTTTAAAATTACTCACTGTGGAGTTAATTTTTGCCCAATTTTCATTTGGCTACTTATTCTTCTTGATGTTTCTTTTGTCTTTATCACTAAGTCTGTATTTCAGATAATGTAACATAACTCTTCATTATGCACAACAGTAATATAACATTCTCATAAACTTTTATGGATTCTTTATGAATTTCTTTTGGCAGTTCTTATTTTGCATTAAGAAAACTAATAATGACAAAATGTCCACCTGACAATTTTATGACCAGCATTTTACTGTTGTTCGATTCTGTTAATTTTACATTTAAATTGTTGGAGCAACAATTTTAATGCATATATAAAATTCTTATTATATTTGGTTTAAAAGTGTTCCAATATAGTATGAAAATTACAGAAAGGTTTACAATAAGTAGGAATTGAGAACTTTTGAGCAACTGCTGTGTGTTTTCATATTAGAAAAGGTGCCATGTTTATTTCAACTGAAATATAAGATCTAAGATAATAATTTTATTCAAAATATGAAAATTTTTTACAAACATATTGAATTCACATCTACACTTAAAAATTTCTTGTTTGTTATATCTACTTAGCAGTAGCAGTGGCATTTGGATGAAGTTACACAGTCTTCTTGGAAAACTGTACTCGGCAATAAGTTTTATCTGTATTTGTGCTAAATTTAAGTTGCATTTCTTCATTCATTTACTGTATGAAGTTATTTGCTTGAAACTACTTATATACTCAGGATCAGATTACGACTTTAGAGGCCTTAAAATATTTTTATGCCTTTACATATGTTTACAACAGTTTTTTCTTCATTTCTTCTCTCTCTTGGTTTTGGTTTTGCTGCATCATGCATTCCATGGTAAAACCAGCAGTTTTTTTTGGTGCCTCCTGTCTTGAATACCTAAGGATCTTTTTGCGGTACCCGCATCTCTGATGCTTCTAAACACATGCTTATATCGCTTAATGATTAATCTAGCCCTGCATACAATGCAAACATCGAAACTGTTTGTAATTGTTCTTGAATGTCTGTAGTCTGATGTTTGAAAGCTGTTATTTGCTAATGTGTAATGTATCTGTTTACTATTTGCTCTGTTTTTATTTGCTAGGTATCTAATGTGTCTAATATATAACTATCTGTTGTTTGCTAATATATAATATATGCTTACGTGTTTAGAATTGCCATTGTGATTTTTACAACTTTTCACTTGATGATTAATTTTATGACTATACCATATAATTATTAATAATGGCTTATTAATAATTATATGGTATATTCTATATGACTATATAGTATTTTATAACTATACCATATAATTATTAATAATGACTTATTAATAATTATATGGTATAGTATATATGGTAATGATATTTTATGACTATACGATATAATTACTAATATATTAATTTTATGACTATACCACTATTTTATTTTTTCATTTGAGGTTTAATTTTATTTTAGGGATCTGGAACTGCCAATACTGTATTTAAAGGATCTAAAAAGCCATACCAAAAAGAATGTGTTCTCATTATTGACCATACAAGTGGTGAGATTACTCTAGAAAAATTAAGTTATAATGTGCAGCTGAAAAAAACAAGGTATGCTGTGTAATGGCTTTTTTAGAAGAATCCAAAAAAAGATATATATTGTTGCAAATTTTGTATATATCTAAATAATTTTAGTTAAATTATATGTAATTGTAGCATGAAAGATCTCAAGGACTCTTGTAAAATGTAATATGAAAGATCTTAATGCAAAGCCTCAGCTGAAAAATAAGGCCACAGGTACAGGCCACTGAGCAGGCAATGGTTTTGGTGATTAATTTTTGCATGGCCAAGTTCAGCCAAACTTGTTGCCATTCGGTGACATTTTGGTCCGACCCTGTATACCTGTAATTAATCATTTCATATGTAATTGTAACTATATCTGTCGCTATGTAGCTGTAACTGTGTATGCCTTTTAGCAGAAAATCAAAGGTGCTGGAAATTTCTCAGCGGCAGCCTAAAGAAAAGTATAAGATTGGAGAGAGCATCAGTTCTTAGTTTAGCTCAGAGTATTGATAGACCCATTGTATAAGTTTATGCATTTTGAGGCTTTTTTATACACTTGTGTGTAACATTTGTAGTACTTTAAAATGATAACTCTAATAATGATTGTGCTCTGTCATACTGAGAGAAGCTGTACGAGTACTTTTGCGAAAAGTTCCGGAACTGTCCTTTGGGAAAATAAATTCCATCAAGCTATCGTTAGTTTTCTGTGCATTTAATACATTACAAACCTGCACACATGTCACAATATTATATTTATTTACTTGTAGAAAATGAGAACACATGTTATATTTTTAATTTGAAATGATAAACCCTCTCATGTACACAAAAATGTCTTTAATCCTAAAAAGTTAATATTTGGTAATTTACTTAACCTTTAAGATTTAGGAATTTTATTTGTACAGATTTTGCTTGTCATTTCGTCAATTCTATAAATCCTTTAAGTTTACTTCAGTATTTATTTTAGTTGACACGGGCTTCATTTTCTAATTATTGAAAATTATGGATGCTTTTGATTGATTACATCTCTAAAATTAATATCATATGATTGTAAGCTGCAGAGAAGATATTGTAACTTAATCTTATTTAAATTAAGTATAATATTTTGAAGAAAACAAAGAATCTGAGCTTTTATGATATATCATGCTTTCAAATATTTATTGGAAAGGTCTCTTTCATAGTAACATTTTATAATGGTATATTCCATTTATAACATAACTAATATTGTGCAGAAGCTAATGAACTTTTTGGAGCAGTTCATGCTGTGCCTCTGGTTGTAGTAACACAGCAGATAATTAGAAGAATCTTAGTAAAATAATCTTTAATGGTTGGGAATGTAAATATATGAAGTTACTTTCTAGTTTTATGCAAATTTTTAATATTAGCTTATGTAAACAGGTCTTGGATTCTGGTGAAAAATGTGTGTGCATTCAAATTTAACATTTTATAAGTTAATCATTTTTTTTTATGTAATTAAAAATCAGAACATGAGCTTCTGATGTGATTCCATCAGATTAGATAATTTCTTAAATTGGAATGTATTATTTTGCAAAGTTTGGAGCCTTTATTTGCATTATTTATCTATTTTTACTATTGAACTCCAGTTCATGCAAATTCTATAGGGGCAGTAATCAGGTAGTGTAACTGTGAATGTCTCACTTAACGTAAACAAATGGTTAATTAGTACAGTTCTTTTTATGCTGCACAAAACTCTTTTCTGCAGATATCATAAATTCCATTTAAATCTACCAGTATTGTTAAAACAAATTTACTCATCAACCGCCAAAACTACAATAAATGATATTTTTCTTATACAAATAATGAGTATTAAATTGTTTCTAACATAAATTTACACTGGAAATTTTGAAAAAAAATCCTCTTACCTGTGGAAAAATTGAATGTTGCATTCATGCAATATCAGCAGAATAAGAACACAGATGTCTAGTGAGTATGATTGTACTTGTGTGAAGTTTTCTTTGAGTAGAGCACTGGATTACTGTTTAGCTGTATAACGTTTTATAAATCTAAAAATCACTTTACTTAATTTAATATTAAAATTTACATTGTATTTCTTTTACAAATACGGATTATTTTCAATTGAAAGATTAAAGCTACATTACATACTTTGTATCTAATAAACAGTCTGACTATGGCATTCTTTACAACAAAGGTGTCTGTTATTTTCAGACTTTATGATATTACGATAAAATGTCTACCATCTTCATGCAATGGCATAGGTCTTCTTGTTGTTGATAAATTTCTAGCTAATTCTGCACTCTCAATAGAAGTTTGCAAAAGGAATAAAGCAATCTCATATCTGAAATCTAAGAGACTTTTTATTTCCAGTAGTAGAAAGTTGTGATATTTTCCATGCATTTGTCAGGGATACATCAATGTAATTAGTAAATATTGACCACTACCGTATTTTACCATGAACGTTTATTCTGTAATTGGGTATTAAATTGTCGCATAAATCAACTCTTTCCATTTTGGCATTGTATTACTCAATAAGATGAGTCTGAGGTACAAAAACCTTTTCCATTTGCATTCTTGAATAATGGGAAACATCTTTCCAAATGTTGGAACCAACAGTTTACAACTGAATGTCGTTGCATCGGACAAAAATTTTGTTTTTTCTCTTCATGCTGGAAATCAGAATAACCCCTGTCTTTCTTTCAGACACATTTCATCATTTCTAGTGGGCACATTTATATGTGGTTTTCTTGAATTGCACTGTTGCTTTAAAATCTTTGTTTTTTAGATGACAAAGAAGATAAAATGATTTAAAAAATTTATTGAAGTAAATAGCATGATCAACAAGAGTGTCAACAAAATTAAGCAAATTTATCACCACACTTCCATCAAGACCAAATTCTTCATATTCTGATAATTTTGGAGCTATCAACTTACCTGATTAAATGTCAAAGTGAAATGCATATCAATCAGATGATGCCAGAGTCCATGCTTTGTATCCAAATCTTGTAGGTTTCCCTTTTAAAAGCATCTTTGCCTCAATAAAGAATCATTTGCTCATCAATACCCAGATTGTCAGAAACTATACGAAATTATTGGAATTTCTTGTTTAGTAAGATTATATACAGTCTCACCTTATATAATATATCAGTGTTGTCAATTAATTGACAACACTGATAAATTATATTGTTGTCGTATTATGTGTTGTTAGCTAAATGCGAATTCTGCTTCATATTCCTGTACTGCAAACAGGACATTGATTCTCATACAATAGGAACAGAAATGTCCTTATCAAGAGACCAAAACATTTCTTTTTGGGTAAAGAAAGATGTCCAGTAAGCAGTAATATTCCAATAAATCGTCTCATGTAGGCTTCAAATGCAATAAATTCTGGACTCTTTTCTTTCTTTCTTTTTTCCCACTTTTTTTCTGAGCATAAATATTTGTCTCATTAACGAGAAGAGAGCAGCAAGTGTCTGAACCAAAAACATAAGTCGAAAATCTCCACTAGTTTTACCTTGTATTTTGTCCTTTATAGTTTCTATTTTATCTTTTTCTTCATTTTATGCCTGAGATAAAACTAACAGTTTTTTTTTATCCATTTCAAGTTTTCTCTTTTTTAAACTTTTTCATACTGTTTTTAGAAGGCTGAAACTTACTTCTTATGTGAACTTCAGCTTCTATAGCAGTATCATTTGGTAAAATATTATTATCATTATTCAAAACATTATCATTCTCTTCTTCTTCATCACTAGGTTCTGCAATTTCTGGTGGAAAAACAGCAGTATCAGTTTCATTCTGTTCATTATCATTATCTGTTTTTTCATCAAATTCTTTCAAGGACTACTTTTAATACAAGGTACTTCATTCTAGGCATTTATAAAGCATGGAATAAATATCGACCAGAGCATCTAAAGGGGAAGTAAAGTAAAAAAGGGGAAGACCCTTTTCACATTGACTTCTTTTTCTTCCATTCGCACACAAATACAAACAACTGATTGATGGAATGTTCTGATAACAGTGACCTTGGCTAAAAGTAGATCACCCCTGAAGATGGCAATTTGTTTCTTAAATTGTTTTGGCAAAAATACCTGGTTGAAAATTTTGCTTCAAGTATGAGACTTTTCCTACACAAAATCATCTGCTAGTATAAAATATGTTTCATACTTATACCTTTAAAACATTTATTTTGACCATTGCATTAATGCAGCACTAGTGTCTAATGAGTTAAGAGGGGAGAACTGTTGCATTTTAATAACATTTTTCAATAAGTAAAATATTGAAACTTTTATTATTTTTAACAACAACAGCTTTAATATATTTGATCAGTGTGGTTTATTAAATGCTGCATGAGATTTTTAAAGAAGCAAAATTCCTTCTTTCATTTTAACAGTAATTTGGGAGGGGATGAGAATCAGTGCATTAGGAAACACAAGACTCCTTACTTACTTATTCTTATAGACTTTGTATACCTTAACACTATATTTAACAAAAAAAAGTTTTGATTGTGTAATATAATCTCAAACCGAAGCTAGACCAGAGTCTGGAAAGCCAACTCCATAAGAACTTGAACCAGTTATCAATCACATTAATTAAGCTAAGGAGGTTTTGCTTGTTACTGAATTAAAATTCTGTTAGACTGCAGACAGAAAAATCAGCAACTTTTCCAAATTGCACATCAAAATAAAAAAGTTGAGCTATAATCAAAGACCCTTACATATTAACTTATACTTCTGTAAAACTTTTGTTTAATTATGTCATTAGAAATTAAGTAAAAATTAAAGTAATTTTATTACTATTATTATTCCATGATAAAGCTCCCTTTTTCTCCAAAATTTGTCTTGATTGATGGATGAATGAATTATAACTATTTCTGCTGTGCATATTTACGTAATGCAATTTTGCTTTTCAAACGTTAATTGATAGATTATTTGCGCTAAGGAAGGTTTTCGTGAAGTTGCATAGTTCTTTTCTTTTTTTATGTAATATTTCTTAATTATTTAATATTTTCAAGGTTTTTTTTTTGGGAAGAGGGGGGATAAGAAATAATAGCAAAATATTTTGTTGAACAAGATAATGAAAATGAGATTAAAAGCATGGTTTGAAATATGTCAGTTAAAATAAAATATGTTTTTTATAATTTTTTTCCTTGATATTCAGTTTGAACTTTGACATCTAATCAATGATGAATGTTAGGAACAACTTATTGTACACTTAAATCATGAATTTCCATTTTATTCAGTTGATTAATTATCTGTATTTCTAATTTGAATTCTGTGCTGGATATTGCTGAGAAAATATTAATTATGTAGATTTCCCATATCATAAGAATATTCTTTAACTGTAAAAGATTAATTAGCAGTTTGGATTTGAATTCAAACTGATAATTAATCTTAACCCTCCTTTTTTATTTAATCTGTGTTATTCACTTTGTTCTTGCATGTGTTCAATAGCTGAGAAACATTTATCATTTATTTTATTTTAAATTGAAAACTTGTGTAAATATATGTTAACTTATCTTTTATCAGTTTTTTTTTCGTTAGATATTCCAAATTTTTATTGATAAGAATTTTTTGAATTAGTTTTTAACCTACAGTTATTAAATATATTGTTATGCATGCATGTATTTCCTTCCGTTTGAGATAGTAATTATTTGTAACATTATTTCAGGGCTGAAGGGAGCAGCAGAATAAGAGCCAATACTCCCATAGATGGTAATTTTAATAGTAAAAAATCGCCCCCAACTCATAAGTTATCTCCACAGCAGAAACCTCATTCAACATTTGGTCGATCATCTCCTATTCAGAAATGTTCTCCATTGCCCAAAAGTCCACTCAGCAATCAGCCAAGCCCCAACAGCAGCACAATTCCTTCTATGCCTTGCCTGAATTTAGCAGCATCAAAGCAATCTGCTGTTCTGGAACCTCCAGGTGCTCCTGTTTCTAATGATGAAGTTGTTGGTAAATTAGATTGTTTTTTGCTTTTTCTCTCACAATCCTTTCTCTCAGAGAGTGTAATAAAGAATTTGTGGAAAAATTCTTTGTAATGCTCTCTGAGACACACATAAGTGGTTTTTAACATTAAATTGTTTTCCAAGTAAGTTGTTCACAGCATATTTTAAAAAAATTATAAATTATGCAATTTTTAATTTTAGACAAATAAGAATATTTGTTATCAGTTTTTAAATAAATGCAATTTTATGAGAAGCAAAATTTAAGGTTCAAAACATGATGTCAACTGCAGAAAGCTACAGTCTTTGGCATTTTGAAAAAAATATATGCATAAGTGTTTAAAATCATATTAAGATAATATGTAGGATTTTGATGAACTTTTTGGTGCATTGCCTATAAAAAAATAGTAACTGTTTTTTGACTTTAAAAAAAGAATTTACAGGCAAAAAGTATATCACAGAAGAATGAACATTGATGGTATTACATATGGTAAGATGACTTAAATGGCTGTAGTCAGAGACTAGTGTCCCAGAAATTCAATAATTCCTGAAACCTCATCTGTAAGTTTTGGAGATGATTCCAGACTGGTTGCCTATGTATCACTAGACAAAGACAGTATATTACTTGACTATAAATATTTAGTTGTAACGAAAGTTTTCCCGCCGAAAAACATGAAAGCAGTACCTTTAGTGCAGGTAGTAGTAATCACCACCCAAATCTATGATTTTCTACCAACGTTTTGGCAGTTTTTCAAAGCCTTCAGTGCAGAAACCTGGTGGCCATGACTTCAGAAGCAGATTAACCTCATTTCAAACATCCTGTGCAGAAGGAAGATAGCACCAGCAAGATGTAGTTGCTGGTGTGAAAAAAGGTAGAAGTCCTGAGGAGCGATGTCAGGACTATGTGGTGGATGTGGGAAAAGATCCCATTCGAGTCTGTACAGAGTCCAACCTGTGAACAGACAGAGGTGGTCTTGCATTATCTTAATGGAACATTACCTTTTTGTGCTGGAACTTAGTTCGATGTTTTTCCTTGATAGCAGCAATAACACGCACTGACCTTACTGTCAAGGGTTTTATCTCTTTCAAGATACTCTTTATGGATAGTACTATGGCAGTGCTACTAGATAGAAAAAACATGATCTTTTTATTAGTCAAATTCCACTTTGTGATGCTGCCAACGGGCTCACTGGACGCCAACCAGTCCCTCTTTTTGGCCTGTGTTGTTGAAGTAAATCCACTTTTCATCACAAGTGACAATCTGGTCTAGAATGCTGTCCTTGCATTTATATTCAAGCAGATTAGTGCAGGCTCAAACGCACCTGTCCTTATCTGCTTGAGTCAGCTCATGCAGCACTCAACGATTGAACTTGTACATAAAGTTTATGTGATGCATAGCATGACTAACTGAGATGGTACTAACATCTAACTCCTTAACAAGCTCTCGAGTGGTTGCATACTGATCATCTTTCACAAGTTCTCAGAAGTGGGCCTAATCAACATCAGTAGACCAGCCAGAGCACTCTGCTTCTTGAATGTCATAGGCTTTGTTTTTGAACTTTTGGTACCAAACCTTCACACTTTCACGTGATACAACATTAGTACTTAAAGCTTTACACATGATTTGGTGACATTCTGTAGCTGATGTTTTGCAACAGAACTGGAAGTAAATGATGGTTTTAATCTGGTGGCATGATAGTTCCATTTCAGACACCTTTTACATAATGATAACGATATTCTTTTACAAATTTCACAACACAGTGTTCTAAAGCAAGTCTCTTTCTTTCAAATGCCAAAAATCATTTGACAAAATATAATTAAACGTGCCACTGCAATCTGCAATCTGTTTGTGCAGATGATATTTGTGGTGGCGGGAAACTTTTGTTAAAATCCAATATCTGTTTTTTATTCAAACAAATTCAGGCACTAAAGACTTACTGTTAGCATCCATATCATGATAGTTTATCAAGAACTGCATAATTTCTGTCTATGTGCATGGCTGCTTGGTAGATTCATTCTGTTAACTGAATACTTCAGACTCAAAGAATATGGTGCATTGTGTATCATAAATGATCTGCACGAAAAGGGGAGATGCTGATGGGCAGTTTTTTAACAGGTGAAGAAAGTATTTAGTAATCTTTTAAATCAGACGGGGTTACAAAATAAGCAGATAGCGTTTTCAATATTAGTTTATTCACAAATACCAAAAGCCAACTGATTTTTATAAACAAAATAGGGCATCACAGTTTCACCATGACTGCATATGCTGTGGCACTGGCCCTGTTACCACAGTTATCCTCTTCATTCCTTTGGTGGCAACTCAAAGGAAGGACATCGTATCATCATACATATCAGGATCCATATTATTGGAGGAGTTAAAGCAACAAGAATCAGCATAATACTCATAAATTTGCAGGGCTAGTTTCAAAGCTTTAAATATAGAACCTGCTTCTTTAGCTGCAGAAGTGCAATTGATAAAAGAGAAGCCATTGATAAAAGAATGACAGGAGTGAAGTCAAGTAACTGGCACCATCCATCAATGAAAAATTAAAACAACTATGAAATTTCCTTAAAAGCTGAGGGTAAAGACGGATTGAAATTGGAATCAGTAAATAAAATTGAAAGACTTTTATGAATGTAAAACACCTTTAGAACATTTAATTCGCCAATGGAAGATGTTTTTTGAATAATTTTTGAATATGTATGGTAAATGTGATATCTGACTAACAGTGTTGGGAAACTGAGGATTCATGTGTTTATTTTTTCCTAACATGTGCTTCATGTTCCTTAGCATGGCACTTTAAGACTGTGGTAAAATTCAAATGTTATTTTGAGTTATGTAAATTAAACCACATTCGTATGGAATCCTGTATGAAGCCCAGGAGTTCATATCCAGAATGTGATCTTTAAATATTTTGCAATGAATTTTATTGACAGAAGTCAAAATGACCAGTAAGTTGAATTTCTATAAATTACCTGCAATTTTGTAGCTAATTGATGGAAAGAAAGGAATGACAGCAAAATTCTTATGAACTCCTAAAATGAAAGGGTGCTTTCTGATGTGTTGAGATGAGAATTTTCTAATGGCGTGGTCAATTATTTAGGTGGAAAGCCTCTGTCAATAGCAATTGCTTTTAAATAATTTTGTTCTTGATCAAGAGTTGATTTGAAAAGCATACTGAAGTGCATGGAAAATGAAAGAATAAAATGAAGCTAACTTTTGTTTAATCTAATGTCATAATTTGAAATGTGATGGAAGGCAAATAGATGAAGGTTTGCGATAAACACTAGTATGTTGGATGTGACCAAGCTATTGAGAAATAGAAGAGAATTGTTGTTGTGACTTATGTCATTTACCTGACAGTAATATCAGAACAAGCCCATGACATTCATCATGGCAAAGAATGCAAGATTGCCCCTGTTGTTGGCAAGGGCCATGAGCACCATACTGGTGACAGTACCACTTTATTCAGTTCTGCCCCCAGCTTGGAAGGAGAGCACTGTGGGGGGAGGGTTGAATCCAAAGGTCAACCACAATCCCGTTTGGGCACAGAAGAGATGGATGTGTCAAGTTCAAAACTAAACTGAATGGCAGGATCAGTGGAATTTGTTATTGAAAAACTTTATTTAAATCATCTTCATTACTGTCAGACAGGGTAAAGATATTGTCAATGTAGCGGAATCATACAGTGATGTTTAAAATTTCAAATAATTTTGATTCGTATTAATGCATATAGATATTAGCACAGGTAAGACTAACAGGACCTCCCATGACTAATCCCTCAGTTTGCTGGTAATACTAATTTTGGAAAACAAAATGTGTTTGTTTCAGATAAGCTACAGAATGGGGAATTAACTCATCAGTTTTGATATGGGAGAAATGAAATTCTCAAAATTTTGTTTCTAGAGATTAAGTTCACCTTCCACTAGAACATCAATAATAACGATTTTAAGTCAAAAGAAACCATGGTGAAATTTCTAGGGAATATATATATATATATATATATTGTTAACTCTGTTAAATTTTTTAATGTGCAAGTGTTATTAATTAACAAATTCAAAAGTCTAGAAATTAAATATTTTGCTAACTGGTATGAGACAATGCCTAAATTTGAAACAATAATGGAATACCATTTTTATGAATTTTGGGTAGAACATATAATCTGGCTGAGTTCGCAACAGATAGGATAAGCAATTTTTAAAATGGTTTGAGAAAATTTGTGAATATTTAATCACAGTTTTTATTTTTGAGAGGTTTTTGAAGATGAAGGGATCAGGATTATATGGGTCTTTGTTTAGTGATATTATCAGTGTGTTTTTGTCCATGAGGACTATCTAGTCAGCTTTTGAAATTAAAATGTTCAGGTTAGAATGAATTTCACACAATGTACCTTTTTCTCTTTCATTTAGATTAACGTTCGAAAGTTTATTGTTGAATTTCTCATGACAAGCGATAAGGTTCCTAATCATTTCTTTCTGTGTATCTGAAACTTTTACTGAATTTGGAAAAAATTTCTATACAAGCTAGAATCTTTGAAATCGAAGGTTTTGAGATTTTTGAGAATATTTCAGTATTCTCTCTTGGTCTTCTACTAAACTAATATTATAAATATTATCTACTTTCTTGATGTTTACAGTGGGAAGATTTTTGAAATACTTAAATTGGAAAACTGGGAAAATAGTTCTGGAATTTAAATTCAAAGTATTTTTATGACATTTAATTGCATTCTTACTTCTAAACCAAGACTTTTGTTCAATGGCAGCAAATTTTGGATGCAATTTAACAAGTTCCAGATGAAGCATATATAGCCCAAATTCAGTTTTGGGTAACTGTCAATCAGTATCTCTTATGATGGGCTGACACAAAGCTAGTTTGCAGTTTAAGAGAATTTTTTAAATGCAGCTAGAGGGTTTTTGATTAGGTTAACATTTAACCTGATTGAAATTGGGGATCAGTTTTTTATAATTACTCTTAAGTAAACAGTTAAGATGATTTAGAAGTGTCTGTCATTTCATGCATAATTTTGTAAAATGATTAATGGTTAAAGGCAGGATGAAAAAATGAAGAATTAAAATCAGAATTAATTTTACTAACCAGTAGTAAATTTATAACATTTAAACAAAATAAGAAAAAATAAAAAAATGGTCTAATGAAAAAAAAAGGGGTGATGTATATTTATGGTTATAAATCAGTCTTAAAGAATTGAAAAAAAACTTACTGAAATTCATATGGCGAAATTTTAATTCAAGAGTATGGACATATGGAAGGATAAAATGCCAAGCACAACACGTGAAAACTAGTAGCAAAAAATAAACTTGTTTGGAGCTAATCAAATAACTTGCCAAATAACAATTATTGTAGTAGTTAAAGCAACAAGCATCAGCATAATATTCATAAATTTGTAGCACTAGATTTGAAGGTTTAAATAGAGAACTTCTTCGGCTGCAGAAGTGTAAATAAAGGAAGAGAAGCCACTAATATTAATCAATGATCACAGGAGAAAATCCTCAGTCTGGGGCAACTAATCTCAAATAATTGAGTTCATTAGCAAGCAAATGCTTAGGAATAAACTTTGAAAGTTCAAAATGCATAACAGTAAAAAGAAGTTTTTTTTTTTTTTTTTTTTTTTTTTT
>KK113572.1:105668-132303 GCA_000611955.2 Stegodyphus mimosarum | reverse complement strand
TCTTTCCATGGAGTGTCTAAAATTTGGATGTGATATTACGTTCAACTTCTTCACTTCAGGGTTTCTGGAGGGGGAAACTAAAATTGTGCCTCTTTAAACTTTCCCTTTCCTTCTACTGGCATTCTAATTAAGAACATAAAAATTATGTTATTTCAACCTTTTTATTTTCTTCATAATATTTGGTGGAGGGAAACTAAGAAGGGAGCAGATTTTCAGAGAAAGAAGATGGAGGAAATTATAATGTTACCACATACTCTCATTTCATGTAAGAATTACGCTTAGCTTTAAGTATATCTTTGCCAAAAGGGGACATGCTTTTTTCATGTAAATCACTGAAAAGTTGTACTTTTGAAAACTTTGAAATGTAAACTTTCTACAGAACATGTCTCCAGTTTTAAGTAGAAACAAGTCGAGATGAATATGCTGAAGATCACATTATTTTGAAAATTTTCTACACAGTGAAAAAAGTACAAGGCTTGATCTAATATGAATGAGCTTTTCTTTTTTAACAAAATATATGGTTAAGAATCTATATTTCTACAAATTATTATTAAAATAGTCTTGAGTTGCTTAAAAACATTGAATAAAATTCAGTTATTTGACTAAAATGGATTTTCGATTCACTATATATATATATATATATGTATAGTATATAGTATATGTTAAATGTCATATATATACAGTGAAAATCGTTTAACATGAAACAGAGGAGACTGAAATATTATTTTTTGTTAAAGTATATTGTCAAAAAAAATATATTTTCAACAAAATTAAGTTTATTGGAGTGCATTTTATTTACATAGTTATGTATATATGTATGTATTTAATAAAAATCAATGAATCAAAAACATCCACAAGAACTTGATGAAATTAAATATAAAATTTTCAAGTTTTTTGAAAAACAAAACATTTATTGAATTTTTGGAAAATAATCTATTTTTCTTTGCATTGTTTTTTTTAGCATCAAATTAGCCAATGTTGTCCCTTTTGTTATTCATTCCACCATTGGAATGTGCGTCTAAAATAACTGCGCATACTTTTCATGATGTTCCCCATTTTGGATGATGTGAGAACAGGACCTGCATTATTCATTTCATTTTTGTCATTGGAACCTGCATCAATGCTATTTTTTTAGCTTTGAACAAACTCCAAAATGTCTTTGTCTACCATAATTGGGGTTGTGCACACATTATCCTCATCTACTGCAACGAATTCTTCCGATGATACATTAAGACAGTCCAATGATACAGAAACTTTCTCAAACATTTCGTTAAGTATCTGGTCACTTTCAAGATCCTCCTTCTTCATTTCTTTTCGCGCCAAAGAATCTGATACTTTTGAGAATCCTGCATGGCAAAAATAATTTTCAATCGCCCTGAGTCACTGAATTCCATGCAGAGTAAAACATATGAAGACATTGGCTTTATTTCGAAGCCAAGTTAGCCTCCTTTCTATGAAACATATGAAGCCACCTTTCTTTCTCATACCCCTCTTAAATCTCACCTGCGAGGCTGGTGTTTTCCATATTTTGTTCATTCCCAGAAGATAAATCTTTTCATGTTAAGCGATTTTCATTTTGTGTTAAGAGAAAAAAATGCATGAAAATACATAGTAGTTAGTCGAGACCAATGTATTATTTCGTATTAACCGATATTTTGTCTTAAGCTTTTTCACGTTAAATGTATTTCACTGTATATATAGACACTCCTCAAAAGTGAAATTGCAACACCAAGAAAGAATGCTCATAGCATCATGCAAATTGCAGGATCAAGAGTTATGAGGCCCACCAGCGGCCGAGCGGTAAAGATGCTGAACACTGGTAGTTCGGTCCGAGGTTCGAATCCCGCGAACGGGCTGGCTGCATGGGCGTTTTCGTGGTTTTCCTCATATGTAACGTGTATACGAGCCAGTTTCCCTTAGAAAGTCCTCCACGAAGGCATCCCTCCCTTTAGGCAGATAGCCCTCATGTGCTTTACCATAATTGAATAACCTAACCAAGAGTTGTGAGATGGATATGCAAATGATTAAAAAAATAGACACATAAAATCATTATAAACCAATTTATTCAGTATCTAATGTGGCCACCTCTGGCAGCAATACAAGCTGTAATCCGGCGAGGTATGCTATCAATGAGTTCATTGATGGTTGCCTGAGGTAGCCTTTGCCAAGCCACATCCATTGCTGTACTCAGATCATCCAGGATTTGTGGCTCTGGTCCTCGGTTAATGTCATGTTTAATGACATCCCACAGGTGTTAGATGGGATTCAGATCTGAAGAGGCTGTCGGCCAGGGTAAAATGTCAAATCCGTCAGGCTGTTAACAGTACGCCATACAACATGGCTTGGCATTATCTTGCTGGAATACTGTATTGGGTGCGCCCTGCAACCAGGGAGAACAGCAGGCTCCATAACTTGCGTGACGTAGCAGTCCACTGTCAAACTGCCGTTAATGTGTACCTGGGCGTCTTGCGATGAAACATTATGCCACCCCAAACCATAATGCCCACTGCAGAACTGGTGTGACGATCAGCATAATGGGCTGTTTTGTAGTGTTCTCCAGGTCGCCGCCATATCTATCAATGGCTAGCTTACCTCCACAGGCAGAAATGAGATTCATCCATGAACAAACCCCGATGCCATTCAATGGTCCATGCACTATAATGCTGACACCACACCAGCCATCTAGTCTTGTGTTAGCAGTCAGTGATACCCCTGTGGCTGGTACCCATGAATGCAAGTGTACTTCATGCAATCTGTTGTGTATAGTTTGGATGGACACAGATCTACCTGCTTCTGGAGGCAACAGGCATTGGATGTCAGATGGCATGGAGAAAGGGTCTCCAATAGTTGACCGCCAAATACGCTGGTGTGTGCATTCTGACGTGCACCTGTCCACACCACTTCCTCTTCGATGTGCACGTACACCTTTCTGAATCCATCGTGTGACACAACGTTGGATGATACTCATGTTGTGCCCAACACTAGTGGCTATTGTGTGCAATGTCAAAACAAGTTCACGAAGTTCGATAATACGGTCACGTTCCCCGTTCGTTAACTGATGGTATTGAGCTCGCCGATGTCTCAGAGGCATTTTCTGTGCTTCTTGTAAAGTGTCTGATCTGTAAACCCTCATGCTGTTTACGAGAAGGAAAGTGGCTGACCTTTATAGCCCATATATGCATACCACGTGATCTAATGCATGCACAACTTTTATCATTTGCATATGCCCTTTTTAATTCTCGCTCCTCCAATTTGCATGTTGCATTCTTTCTTGATGTTGCAATTTCAATATATATATATATAGCATATGCAAGTATATATATATATATATATATAGTGTATGCAAAAACCAAATAACAAAAGCAGTGACAAACTGCAAGAGAAAGGGGGCAAAGTATGCCAAAACTAAAAACAAAATAAGGAAAAATCTTCTTTATAATGTATTAAATATATGCAAGTCATAATCATCTGAAGAAAGCCCATGACTAGTAAGACTGCTGAATATGATGATAATTATGTTTAAATCCTAGAAAATGTGCTTTTGGACACATTTTGCTCACATTTTTGGGCACTTATCTGGTCTGATGATTCCCATAATGTGTTAAATAAAGAATAAAGTATTTGTGTTATAGCTTCAAGTACTATACCTGATCTGCAAAACAAGACTACTGTTGCTCTGGAGACCAACATGCGAGTGAAACTGTTATGTAGCTTGTACCTGCAAGATCGCAAAAGCAGATTAGCTAGAGTACTGTATCAAGCATTATGGGGATGGGTATCACATAACCAAATATACACATGCCAAACACATACTTACTGTACTTAAATCTACTTCTATAACCTAACGGTAAATGGCAACGACCAAAAAAGTTTTGAAACAACTAACATCTCAACCGTTAGTTGAGATTCGACAGATTTTTTTTGCAGGGAAATAACTTTTCTTCTTATCCAAGAGTGGCATGTTTGCCAAAAATAAACAAAAAGTAAAAGTAACCACACCGGAAATAATTTACCTGTTGCCGAACCACCATACAGAATGACACCCGCAAAGAAAGAGCTGTTAAAAAAGGAGCTAGATTCCTTACTAGCTCAGGGTATTATTGAGGAATGCAAATCACCCTATGCTAGTCGTGTTGTGTTGGTCAATAAACCTAATGGTTCGATCAGACTGTGTATAGATTATCAAAAATTAAACTCCCAAACCGATCCAAATACCTATCCATTACCAAGAATGGATGATTTGCTAACTGTAGCCAAATCAATGAAATACATGTCTATGATTGACGTATAAGAGCAGGTTGTCATCAAGTTTAAGTTCATAAAGCAGATCAAGAGAAAACTTCCTTTTGTGGGTCCATTTGGTACTTTCAAGTTTTTGCGAATGCCATTTGGGTTGCGGAACGCCCCTGTAATTTTTCAACGACTTATTGATAAATTTAGATCAGGGTAAAAGATGTTTTTGCATTGTCATATCTCGACGATATCATCGTGTTACCAGAAACCTTTGATCAACATTTATCAGATTTGAGAAAAGTGTTTGAAAGACTTTCTATGTTTAAACTAAATGCTAACAGGAACAAATGCCGTTTTGCTTGTGACAGAGTAAAGTATTTAGGTCATTGGATTAAGAAGGCGGTATAGAAGTAGATGCCGAGAAAGTATCTTCCATTCAGAAAATTCCTAAACCAACATGCATAAAGGAAGTTCAATCTTTTCTACAGACGTTTTCCTGGTTCCGAAGATATGTCCCAATATTTCAGAAGTTGCTATGCCCCTTAGTGACTTAACCAGAAAAAAT
Source organism: Stegodyphus mimosarum (assembly GCA_000611955.2). NCBI lineage: Eukaryota > Metazoa > Arthropoda > Arachnida > Araneae > Eresidae > Stegodyphus > Stegodyphus mimosarum. Next base: position 127,505 of record KK113572.1, on the reverse strand, counting down.
AAATAGTGGACATGGGATGAAACTGAACAAAAAGCATTTGAAGAGTTGAAAAGAAGGTTGATTTCACCACCTGTGTTTTCTCAACCTGAGGGAACTAAATCGTTCATGATTAGGACCTATGCCAGTAATTATGCTTTAGGAACAGTTCTTATCCAAGGAAAAGGCCCAGAAGAACATGTGATTAAATATGAAAGTCTATTGCTAAACTCAGAAGAAAGAAATTATTCAACTTCCGGGAGAGAAGCTCTTGCCAAAGTTTGGGCTCTCGAGAAGTTCCGCTGTTATATAGAAAACTAAGAAATAATAATTGCATCTGACCACCAACCTCTGAAATGGCTAATGAGTATTAAATCATCATCTGGTCGTTTGGCTCGATGGGCCCTTCAAATCCAATCATATCATCCAGAAATTGTTTACATTCCAGGAAAATCCAAAGTTATAGCAGATCTTCTTTCTAAACCATCTTATGCAAATAATGACTTTGTTTGATTTAAATGCTGTTTCTATAGATCTACCATCCTGGAAATCTAAAGACATTCATGAGGAACAAATGAAAAATGAAGATGTATGGAAGAAAGTCTGTTTTGAAAGTGCCAGAAAAGATAAAAATTATGTAAATTGTACTAGTAGAGGATATCTCATGAATCGAGGGATTTTGTGTCGTTACTCTCCTGACACAGACTCCGAAGAGGCTGTTAGTTGTCCCTTGTCAAGAGCGAGAACGAGTCTTACAGCAGTATCACGATTGCCCCTTTGCAGGACATTGTGAAGCTGAAAGCATGTACCATAAGCTTGCCTCCAAGTATTACCTCACTGGTATGAGAAAGTATATCTCAGAATACGTGAAAAATTGTGCTGAGTGCAATCAGTATAGACCAAATAAACTGCTGGAACCAGCTGAATTGCTTAGAACATCTGTATATGCACAGAGGTTTGAAACACTTGCTATAGACCTTTTTGGCCCACATCCAGATGCCCCAACTGGGAAAATATGGATTTTTTTTCCTGAAGACACCAGTACGAAATGGATAGAGCTCTTGCCTTCGAAGATGCCCTGCAAAAAATTGTGCAAAAATCTTAATTGAAGAAGTCTTCTTATGCTGTGGTTCACCCAGAAAGTTGAGTACTGGTAATGGCACACAGTTTGTTAGTGCAGTAATGCAGCAAACCTGTAACTTCCTTTGTATTAAACGAGAACTTATTCCTGTTTATCACCCTCAAGTGAATCCTTCTGAATGAAAGAACAGAGATTTAAAATCCAAACTACCCATACTAGGCACTGATGCTCATGATACATGGGAAGAAACACTGCCCATGATTCGTTTTGCCATGAATACAGCAATATGTGACACAACAGGGCATACTGCTGCTTATTTGCAGTTCGGAAGAGAACTTAGGACGACGGATGACGTTAATCACGATTTCAGAGCAGTTATTGAAAACGACAACTTTGTTGCTGAAATTATGTCGTATTTGAAAGAATTCGCTCATTTGACACCTCAAATCAGGGAGCGTGTCGAACAAAAACAAGACAAAAGAAAGGAATACTTTGATAAAAGATGTAGACAAACTATGAGCCTGGTGACAAACTATGAGTATGGATAACTATACATCCAGTCAATAAATCCATACACAAGAAAAGTTAAAAATTTTTTCCTGAATGTGAAGGTTCATGTCTAGTGATTGCTAACAGACACTGCTAACTCTCACAACATATGACACTGCAGATCCTGCTACTCCTGATCAAGTGTTAGGTACTTATCATACCAATATGATAAGACCCTATGAACTGCCTCCATCGAAAGACCAAGGACCTGTGACCCCCATAAGGAAAAGAGGCAGACCTCGCAAAATTGAACTATCCAACACGGACTCTTTGCCGGGACATCATCAGAGCCCGAAGGGAAGTCCATAACTTAGCGGTAAATGGCAACAGTAAAAAACTTTTTGAAACAAATAACATCTCAGACGTTACTTGGAGATTCGACAGATTTTTTTTTTTTGCATGGACATAACTTTTCCTCTTATCCAAGAGTAAATTGCCTTATGTTACCTTTTATTACTTTTAACATGTAATTCTTCTATGTAGTGTTTTTATTTTAATTAAATTTTCTTTGTTAAATGTAAATTTTACATGGCCCTCTGGTTATATTTCCAAAATACACTCTTTTGCAAAAAAAAATCGAAGCACCAAGGACTTTCGCGATCGTGATAAATTTGGTATGCAAAAACATCTTCATCGAAAATGCAAATGGTCAGCGTTTCAAGGCAAATAAACAGGAATTGCGATCATAGCGTGCATTTCTAGTGCGCAATTCGCAAAGTATAAAACCAGTAACAGAGGCGAAAAATTTATCTTTTTTTGTTGCTGCCATCCAGAATTGTAATTCCGTAACGAAGCAACTAATGATGCCATTACGACGATATCGAAAATCTTACAGACAACTAAACGACTTCGAACGTGGTCGCATTGTAGGGTTGCGTGCAACTAGGTGCTTATACCGAGCAATAGGCCGCCACCTGCAGCGTACAGACACTGCTGTGCAAAGATGTTGGCAGCAATGGTTGCTACAAGTAAATTGCTGACGAAATGAAGGCTCTGGAGGGCCAAGGAGCATAAATGCGAGGCAAAATAGGATGATTGTTTACCAGGCCCTAACTGCCCCAACAGTATCATTGTCGACTATTCAACGCATTACACCCACGTGTATACCTCCGTGGTACCGTCCACTATCTCACTGCTCTTGTCTGAGATGGGGTTACGCTCACAGAGGCCTTTAGGACGTTTGCCTTTGACCCCACACCATCGGCTGAGTCGTCTGAAGTGGTGTCGCAGCCGATTATCGTGGCTGCCATCGTATAGTGTTCAGCTTCACTCTTGAAGCAGATGACCACCGTGTTCGTGTCGAGAGAGGACGGGGCCAGCGGTCTCAATCAGCCTTTGTTTTTCAAAAGCATACAGCCATAACACCTGGTGTGGGACACTATTTCTTATGACAAGTCATCTTTACTCATGCTCCGTATGTTCAACGATATGTTGATACCATCCTGCGGCCAATTGCATCAACAAAACAATGCCAGGCCACATACCGCTCATATCTCTGGACTGTCTCCGTGCGGTTGATACTCTTCCTTGGCCAGCAAGGTCACCAGACCTTTCACCAATTGAGCATGTCTGGGACATGGTAGGCTGCTAGATTCAGGCACCACAAAAGCGACAACTTATGAATGCCTGACAGAATGTGTTGCAGGATGACATTAGGAACCTCTACCACTCCTTGCCTCGACGAATTCAAGCATGCATTGCCACAAGGGACAGTTCGACCAACTACTAACTTGAACACTCAGTGGGTGATTGTGATCCGTGAACAGGTACTATGACCTTGATTTTTTAATCATTTTATTATCTGTGTATGAGCTATAAACATATTCAATTTCATCAAAAACAACCACTTCCTTCATGGGATCACAGGTAGATTCATTCAAACAATATCCCAAGTTTTCGGATTACATGTTTGCAATGACTCTGCATGAAAAATCTAAATTAAATTTTTCAGAAGCTTTCAAAGGTGGAAACTAATTGTCTCATTGAGTTTGTTCCTTCTTTGGGAGGAAATCAGCTTTCTCGTTACTATTAATTCTCACAATGAAAAAACCTACTCGACAATTACTCTAGAGCTGAAAGTGTCTTGATTCTCTAGATATCTTCAAATATAGCTCTGATATATAAAAGTAAAATCTATCTACCCTATTCTTAGTAATAGTAATATTAGGTTTTTGCAGCATTAAATGAGACACAAAATGTCCATTATGATATCTTGAACTGTAGGAATTGGTGAACTGTAGGAAATTTGTATGAGCCTTTTGTTAAATTTGTCTCGAAATCGGAAACCCTGTGTTCATTTTGTTTGCTTATTATTTACTCTAGGGAAAATACTTGCATGTTTTCACCATTGTGTTGCGAATTGAACAACGATGGGGGAAAAAAAGGCCAGTCAGCCATTATTTTTATCATTATGGTATAAAAAACAGTAATCCATCAAAAACTTGCCAAAACCACTGATACAGAATGTAAACTTTATCGCCTCCCGAATTTCACCAAATCTTGTGTATACCGTTTACTAGGATTAAACTTCATTATGATATTTGCAGTTAAAATTTAACATGATGAAGTAATAATTTACATTACTGTTTAATACATCAGATTGTAACAGCTTTAGATATTGTTGCAATAATAATCTTGTACTTTTGAAATAGTTGAATTTGAAATATATCTGTTAATAAATGGCAATGTTTGAAACGCCAACACGAGAGCTGCGTGCGGTTCTCGCACGAAGTAAGATAATGATTTTTAATTTAAAAAGAGATATAATACGTTTTTGGCTGTTAATTTTTGATGTTACCTTTTCTTCGACTTATGTGTTGCAGTTATGAAATTGATCTATTAAATAAAGTTTGCTGTGTTCCAATGGAGTTTGCTTTAATAACGAAACAAGCATTACAGTCTTAATTATTTTTGGAGGCACCGACGAGATAGAATAATCGTGCGTGCTTTTGAAATGAAAGCACATCTCCTGGAAAGCAAGGTATAGCATTTCTTTATTCCCAATTTCAAACGATATTATAAAGTTATTTGAACGAATTTTGATTTTAAACACTGCAGAAAAGCATACGAAAATGTGTTTTGCATCGTTGCAAATTTTAGTATAACTGTGCAAAAGTTTTCTGTGTTCTAAACTCAGTTTACTATTCCTTACTTAGTTTGAAGTGTCCATCATTGGACTTAGTTTGAAGTGTCCATCATTGGACTTAGTTTGAAGTGTCCATCATTGGACTTAGTTTGAAGTGTCCATCATTGGACTTAGTTTGAAGTGTCCATCATTGGACTTAGTTTGAAGTGTCCATCATTGGACTTAGTTTGAAGTGTCCATCATTGGACTTAGTTTGAAGTGTCCATCATTGGACTTAGTTTGAAGTGTCCATCATTGGACTTAGTTTGAAGTGTCCATCATTGGACTTAGTTTGAAGTGTCCATCATTGGACTTAGTTTGAAGTGTCCATCATTGGACTTAGTTTGAAGTGTCCATCATTGGACTTAGTTTGAAGTGTCCATCATTGGACTTAGTTTGAAGTGTCCATCATTGGACTTAGTTTGAAGTGTCCATCATTGGACTTAGTTTGAAGTGTCCATCATTGGACTTAGTTTGAAGTGTCCATCATTGGACTTAGTTTGAAGTGTCCATCATTGGACTTAGTTTGAAGTGTCCATCATCGGACTTAGTCTGAAGTGTCCATCATTGGACTTAGTTTGAAGTGTCCATCATTGGACTTCGATAGTTTGAAGTGTTCATCATTGAACTTTAATACTCAAGTTTATCTTGCATTTTTACATATATATTTGAGTCGTAAATTATTGTATGTTATTTTATGGTGCATCACTGCATATCAACTGATGGTAACAGTCATAGGTTGTTCGGAATAAATGTGGTATTGCTTATTCTGAGCATTTAAACAAGTGCATTTAATTCCTTGTTGCCAGAGCACTTTATTTATTTATTGCAATTAAGTTGAGCTATTTTGAGGAAGCGTAAAGAACAGGGTGTTCGTAAACTTAAGAAGTAGAAAAAAATGTCTTTCTTAGGAAGAGCTCGTAAGGAGGATTTGCAGAATCTCGCAACTGAACTAGGTGTTCAGGTGACTGCTGATTTGAAAATAGTTGATCTGAAACAGAAAATTATTGAGAGCAGAGATTATGACGAAGTATTCGTCAAAGAAGTCTTAAACACGATAATAGAGGACCGAAAAGAGAGGGAAGAAAGAGAGGAACGTAGGAGACAGGAAGAGGAACGTAGGAGACAGGAAGAGGAACGTAGGAGACAGGAAGAGGAACGTAGGAGACAGGAAGTAGAGGAACGTAGAAGACAGGAAGAAGTAGAGGAACGTAGGAGACAGGAAGAAGTACAGGAACGTAGGAGACAGGAAGAAGTAGAGGAACGTAGGAGACAGGAAGAAGTAGAGGAACGAAGAAGGAAAGAACAATATGATTTAGAGAGATTAAAACTTGAAGCTGAGATAAAGTCTCAAACCACCGGACAGGTCCGGGCGAAAACGGAATTGCGACATCTGATGCAGAAATTTGACGACAAAGAAGGAGATATCAGTCTATATTTATCACTGTTTGAAAGGCAAGCAGAATGGGCTCAAATTGATAAAGAAGAATTTGTATCTCATTTGCTAGGACTACTTCCTTACGAAGTAACACAAATAATAGCTAGAGAACCCTCTGATAAAGCTAAAGATTATGAACATGTGAAGACTTTATTGCTAAAGCGTTTTAAATTAAGTCCTGAAAGGTTTAGGCAGAAATTCATGAAGCATCAAAAAAGTACCGAATCAACATGGGTGGATTTCAGCTATGAATTAGAAAATTATTGCAAGGAATGGGTAACTGGTTTGGGAGTTGAGAGTTTTGAACAGTTGTTGGACTTGATGGTGATTGATCAGCTTAAGCGTCGAGTCCCTCCTGAAATTCGAGATCATTTTCTTGACGAATGGGTAGAAATGATTTCGTCCAAGAAATTAGCCGAAAAACTTGATGCCTACGAAAACGTCCGTGGAAACTTCCAAAAAAATCTTGCAGCCGATCGGCGGAAAGGGAAATACAATCCAAAAACTCAAAGTAAAACAAATTCCGATGATAAAAATAATGCTGAAAATAAATGGCCTTCAAAGTTTAATTCGGGAAGCAAGATCTATCAACCTAGTAGTCCACGTCCAGATGATAAATATGAAAAACGAAAGTCACTGCAATGTTACCACTGTGGGTCCTATCAGCATCTAAGACCTCAGTGTCCAAAACTTAAGAATAGTACTGAATCTTCTGCTAATCTAAACAGAATTAGTTCAAGACCGGACGATGAATTTCTGTTACCTTATACTAGTATTGGATACGTAAATGGCTACAAAATTCCTATATTAAGAGATTCAGGTGCTAGTATTGATATAGTTTGTCGTAAATACATCACGCCAGAAATGCTGACAGGTGAAAAAGTGTGGGTGCAACAACCATTAGATTTAAATCCAACCTGTTTACCCTTGGCTGAAGTCGAACTAAACTGCGATCTCGGACATGTAATAACCAAGGCTGCCATTATTGGTAACGAACTCGACAAAGGAAGGTATTTATTAGGCAACCGAACTGCTGCACTACTGAATGAAAAAAAAGAACCTGAAAATCACTCTCACCAGGTTAATGCTGTGACTACTAGAGCTCAAACCAAAAGAGATATAGCTGAACGCGAAAAAAAGAAGAACCTGGAACAGAAGAAGGAAGAAGTTGAACCATTAAGAAATGCTCAGGAAGAAGAAATATTCTTACCCGAATTAAATACAGAAGATGAAGCTCTTATGAAATTAGTAAAGCTTGACTCAAAAGAAGTTGTACGACTCCAAAATACTGATAAGGAATTGTCTAAAATCATCCAAGAAATTAAGGAAGGTACTTGCAAAAATGAGAATTATAGTCTGACAAAAAGAGATCTTCTAGTTAAAAGAACTACAGATAAAACGGGCTATGGACGAGAACTTTTAGTTATACCTGAAAAACTGAAGTCGTCAATTATAAAGATGTGCCATGAAGGAACTTCTGGCCATTTGGGTGTCAAAAAGACCAAAGACAGGCTGAACAGACATTTTTATTGGACGGGGTGTTACAAGGAAACCGAAGAATTTGTAAAAACCTGCGATGCTTGTCAGCGCGCCGGGAAAGGAAACGACAAAAAGAAGGCTCCACTGACTTTAGTACCTGTCATTTCTGAAATATTTACTAAAATAAATGTTGATGTAGTTGGTCCTCTACCTGCTTCAAGGACTGGAAAAAAATATATTATCACAGGGCTATGTATGGCTTCTAAGTATCCCGATGCTGTTGCGGTAACAGAGATTTCTTCGCCATCTGTGATTGATGCTTTCTTACAACTCTTCAGTCGCATGGGTTTCCCAAAGGTGATCCAAACAGATCAAGGGACCTCCTTTGTCAGTGCTTTAACGGTGGAATTTTTGGAGCGTTTCGGTATAAAATATGTGAGAAGCTCTGTTTATCATCCGCAGAGTAACCCCGTTGAGCGATTCCACAGGACGCTGAAAAAAATATTAAGAGTTGTATGTATAGGAGCGACTTCCGATTGGGAGAAATTTTTGCCGGCTGCTCTTTTTGCCCTTAGAACAGTAACACACGAAAGTACTGGTTTCACACCAGCAGAACTGGTTCATGGAAAAAACCTACGAACGCCAGTAACTTTACTTTATGAACAGTGGGTAGAACCAGTTGAAGAAAGAAACAATGTTGTAAGTTATGTTTTCGAACTTATTAACCGAATGAAGAAATGTCAAGAACTGGCCGTTGAAAATATGAAAGAAGCTCAGCAACGAAGAAAAACATGGTACGATCGGAACGCCGTGAAAAGAGAATTTGCTAGAGGAGATTTAGTTCTAGTTTTGACTACAAATCGAAGAAATAAACTAGAAGTGCAATGGAAAGGCCCTGGAAAGATAGAGCAGAAAATATCCGAAACCAATTATGTCGTAAGTTTCGAGGGACAAAATGAGTCGAATCAAGTATATCACATTAATATGCTTAAACCATATTACAAAAGACCAGAAATGATTAATATGATAACTGAAGTGGAAGGTGATTTAGAAATGGACATACCTCATTTGCCTTCCAATCCAAATATATTAAATTTCTCGGATATCATAGAAGGGAATGAGCTCGAAAAACGATTGCTACCAGAGCAAATAGAAGACTTACGAAAGGTGTTATGGAAATATTCTGATTGTTTTTCGAATAATCCTGGACAGACTAATTTAGTCAGCCACGATATTGAGCTTCTAACAACTGAACCAGTACGAACAAAGCCATATAAACTGTCACCCCGGCAGACTGAAATTCTGAAAAAGGAGATTCAGAAAATGCTTGATCTCAAAATTATAGAGCCTGGGGAGTCGGACTATACCTCTCCCATGATTTTGATAGAAACTTCATCAAAAGATCCTCGCCCCTGTATCGACTATCGCAAATTAAATGCTATTACTCGAACTGAATACTATCCGTTACCTAATATTGAAGAACGCATAGAAACAGTGGCAAAAGCAAAATATATTACTCTGTTAGACTTATCTAGAGGCTACTGGCAGATTCCATTAACCGAAAGAGCCCAAAGATATGCAACATTTGTTACTAGTTTCGGAAGCTTCAAACCTCTACGTTTGCCTTTCGGATTAAAGAATGCCCCGTATTTTTTTAGCAAGGTTATGTCTAAAATTCTGGCGGGATGCGAAGATTTCGCTGTACCATATTTGGATGACATTGCTATTTATTCAGAAAACTGGGAAGAGCACCTTAAAAACTTAACTGCTGTATTAGACAGGATAGAAAAAGCAAATTTACGGCTAAAACCATCAAAATGTAAATTTGCACAAGATCAAGTGAGATATTTAGGCCATATTGTGGGACAAGGACGACGAACCCCAGATGAAGTCAAAATCTTAGCTGTGAAAGATTACCCTACACCTAAGACCAAAACAGAAGTACGTGCTTTTTTGGGACTAGTGGGGTATTATCGCCAATATATAGCAAACTTTTCAGAAATTGCTTCGCCCCTCTCTGACACTTTGAAGGGGGCAACAAAAAAGGGAAACATACAATGGTCTGAAAAATGTGACCAAGCCTTTAAAAAGTTAAAAGAATTGCTATGCAAAAAACCCATTCTTTATGCTCCCGATTTTAAAAAGAAATTTATTATACAAACCGATGCCTCTGACAATGGCATCGGAATTATACTATCTCAATTAGATGATTATCAAAATGAGCATCCTGTCTTGTATATAAGTAAGAAATTTACCAAAGTTGAAAAGAATTATTGTACTACAGAGAAGGAGTGCGCCGCCATCGTCTATGCTGTAAAAAAGTTACATTTTTATCTTGATGGTCAGCAAGAGTTTTTGATTCAAACGGATCATAACCCTTTAGTCTGGCTACAATCTAATGCCAAATGTAATTCTAGATTGATGCGCTGGGCACTCACATTACAATCGTATAATTTTAAAGTCGTTCATCGAAAGGGAGCCTTGCACAAAAATGTTGACGTTCTGAGTAGAATTAAGTAGCACTATGTCTCTTAGTGTATGTAAACAAAGTTATATTTTATTTTGCTTTATTATTTAATATACTCTAATTTGATGACTCTAAATTTTGTCAATTTTTTCCTATTTAAATGTGCTGTTAGAATATATGTTCAAAACTTAAAATTTTGGCCAGGAGTTTACAAACGTAAACGAGAATTTGCCTTCTCTTAATATTAATGAGAAAGTCGCGTTCAAGAACTTTTCTCTTCGGAAAAGTTTCTCCGTTGGGGGAGAGATTGTAACAGCTTTAGATATTGTTGCAATAATAATCTTGTACTTTTGAAATAGTTGAATTTGAAATATATCTGTTAATAAATGGCAATGTTTGAAACGCCAACACGAGAGCTGCGTGCGGTTCTCGCACGAAGTAAGATAATGATTTTTAATTTAAAAAGAGATAGAATACGTTTTGGCTGTTAATTTTTGATGTTACCTTTTCTTCGACTTATATGTTGCAGTTATGAAATTGATCTATTAAATAAAGTTTGCTGTGTTCCAATGGAGTTTGCTTTAATTACGAAACAAGCATTACAATATCAAATAGTTTTTGAACAATAATTCATCTGCATACAAGAATTTACATTGTTGAATCAATAACAATATATCCGAAGCAAAGATAATTAGATAATTCTATATATGTAAAATATCTGCATGACACTTTAGATCAGGGGTCCCAAATTTTTGTCCCTAAGAGCACATTCTAGAATATCTGTTGGACGGCAGACACTATTTACTTTTTCAGGGTAAATTTTTAGTTGGATGGAGATAGTACATGCACATGAAAAAAAAAAAAAGAGATCGGTCGCATTTCACTTAGTGCTGGTACCTGTGTTGGACGAAATTTCTATTTCATTAAAAATGAGAAAAATTTCACATAGAATTTTATTGAAAACTAAAACATTTTTATTATGATCGCACAGCGGCAGGCACACGTTTAAACGATCAGTAAGCGCCATGGTGCCCGCGGGCATAGGGTTGGGAACCCTTGCTTTATATTATTTTATTTTATACTTTCCTGCACACCTGTAGATTGCAATTAAAGAAAATAAAATCGCTTATAATTAAAAAATAGCTGGACTGTCTTGAAGTAAACATTAACGATATATCCAAAGCAAAAATAATTATATTTTCATGAAATATGTGCATAACAGTTTGTTACTAATAAATAACAGTGTCTTGGATCAAGTTAATAAGTAATTTAATGGATGGAAAATTAAGCTTGACACTATGATAAGCAACTGCAGGTTTTCATAATCATAGTAGGAGGAATATCTTTCAAGATAATAGTTAATGGCATCATGTATGCAAATGATAACAAAGTAAAATATAGTAATGCCACCCGCTAGCGGACAGTTACAGGACCACTAAATATATGTGAAATGATTCTCTGCTGGAAAGTCAGGAACTGTCTATTAATTGAGTATATCTGATAATGTGAAGTTATTACTGCTGGAAGCTCAACTCTTCCTTATCATCATTGTGGAGAAACATTTTGCATCATGTACATACTAGTACTTCATGTGTGGTACATTACATAAAGTTGTTTTGAGCGATAGCAGCTATAAAAATAGAAACTTGGTAGTTTTTATTAGCATGTCTGTTCCATAGGCCTCAAGCAACATTTAAAATTTGTAGGTTACAAACTGGTAAGTTACATTTTGCCAATTTTGATAAGTAAATGGAATGGCCTCTTTAAGAAGGAAGTACTAGAAACCAGACATAATGACATTCTTTAAATGAATCGGTTTTAATGTATGTAGTGCCAAAGACATTTCCAATCTTACAAATTAAGGACATTTAGAATAATTAAAAATTATTCTAAAAGTTTTTTTGATTTATCAGAAATTCAAACTGACATAAAGCAGTCAAGCTGATTTGTGGTAAATTACTAAATCTGTCTCATACTTTTATTATATTTGTGAAAGCTACAGGTCTGATTTAATTAAAAGCATCAGAAATTATGACTGTCTTACTGACTAACTATTTAGTCATCTTCAAACATTAGTGGCAGTGCTCAATCAACATCATGATATTCATCAAATTTCTGAAGGGATAAATGAAACAGAAGTGTAAGCAAAAATCTTCTAAAAGGGTATGTTGCTTAGAAAATACCAGTCATATTTTAAATACAAGAATATAGTATGTCTTCTGAAAAGAAAATAATTACTTACAAAATCTTATTTCTGACACTTATAAAGCACCTAATTACAAATTAAAAATTTCAAAACATGTTTTACACAATTGATATTCAACTAAGTGTTAGGTATCTATTATTTTGCATCTTAAAAGAATATGTTGTGTAACCTAACGTTGTTTATCCTGCATAAAAACAGTGTTATATTTTTCTTCATGTTAAGAATATAAAATTTCTTAATACAATGATTTTTCTTGGTAAATTGAATTAGTTTAAAATCATAAATCTGATAGTGCAATAATCAAGCATAGTACTACTAAGGTTGGAATTCTTGCTAATTTGTATTTTTTTTTATTATTATTATTTTTTTTTCCTCTTCTTTATAACATCATGCTTTTAATGTATATTTAAAAGCTAACTAATTCTAACAAATATTTTGCCCGAGAGACAATCTGGTGGAGTGCTTACTGAATGATATTTGTCTTGTATCTGATTTTCCGATTAGAAAATACATGAAAGGCCAACAGCCATGAACCTGCTTCAGATCAGCTTACAAATATTTTGAGGCTTTAACTATGGAGCTAATAGCGATGTATGTTTAGTAAATGTTCTGTTAATCTTTATAATGAAATATTGTTGTGTGCGTACAGGTTCGTAATAGATTGAATGTACACAGAATTGGTGATAGTTTGAGAAAATTTATTTTACACAAAGAAACTTCACAATTCTGGAATTTTCCACAAAAACAGTCATGCAACTCTTCACCCAGAGTACAGTCAGGATTTACACTCCAAACAACTAAGAATGTTAAACACAATGCAGTGCAAAGCATATTTAAAGAGGGAAACTAACCTGGAGATATCTCAGTACTCCATACTCAGATTGAATTAACAACTAGGAAACTGAACTGAACTGAGCTGAGCTATTATTGCCAAGAATGTCACACAACAGTGCGAAGTTGTCCGGCTCAGTAAAGTAGTGTCCTGTGGACATATGATGTAGTGCCAGTCTGGATGGTGGAGCCCCACATGGGGGGGTTGGAGGAAGGGAGAAAGGAGTGGCCAGTAAAACAAAACTTAAAAACGAAAAGAGCAAGGCTAGAGCAGAGTGGTGAGTGTATCCATTAGATAAAACATAATACATGTCAGAATAATAAATTAAATACAGTTCATAATTAATTGAAAATTATATATAAATCATGTACAGTGGAGTGCAATTTTACCAGTGCAGGTAAAATTGTGGCAACAGGAGCTTAAGTAGGGAAATTATTGTCACGAAAGAGATGAGCAGCATAGGGGCGAATGTCACTCTCTTCCGCTAATATCTTGTAGTTGAAAGTCTTGAAAGAGTTCAGATGGGCACAATTCTTGGCCTTGTTGTAGAAGTTTCTGTTAGCTTTATTTAAAATATCCTCAATACTTTCAATTTTCAGATCTTCGTGCAGCCTTTGATTTGTAACGTAGAAATGTACATTTGCGATAACTCTAAGAAAGCAATTCTGAAATTTTTGCAGCTTGATTATATTATTCTTAGATGCTTCCGGTGGGCGAAGCATAAGCAATAATTGACCTGAGAACCATGATGTACAAAAGTTTTTTCTTATTTAAATCCAATTTGGAGTAATTTTTAATGAAAGGCATGAGATTATATATGACGCCTATTACTTTGCTGAGAATTTTGTTGATGTGGTCATTCCAGTTCATTTTACTGTTTAATCTGCTTCCTAAGCTACTTTGCTTTGCTGACCTGTGGAACTTTGACCTTGTAAAGATACAGTTTCCTGCGGGCGGGCAAATTTATCTTTTTTCTTCGTGTTATTAAAAGCTGTGACTTGTGAGCATCGATGGAAATCCACCACAAGGTGCACCATTCTTCTATCGAAGGGATAATTTCTTGCAGTTTTTTTACTGCGTGATTAGCATTAGCAGACTTCACAGCTAAAGCTGTGTCGTCTGCGTAGCATCCCAAAAATTGATTATTATCCAACTGTGGCTTGGGGAGTCAGCGACAAAGAATAAATATATTATGGGGTCAAGGATGGACCCTTGGGGGAACCCGCAGCATTAATGATTCAAAGACATGATTAGTTCAATGAGCTCTCTATGAAATCCAATTTTAATAAGCTTGTAAATAAGCCCCTCATGCAAGACGTGGTCGAATTCTTTTGCCACATTCAACATGAGAAAGGCAATATTATTTCTATTATACAGCACTGCAACCAATAAACTCAGTAAGCCTTACTAGTTGTTTTGTTATAGACAGACTTTTTCTGAACCCAAATGTTCTGGGGAAAGCATATTCATGTAGGGCTGCATTCTGTTAAGTATTAGCATTCGTAAATTTTGGCCAGCTTTAGTGGTATCTTTGCCAGGCTCGGGAATAAGAATAATTTTCACTTTTTAGGAAAATAAGACTGTGTGAGGCAGGCATTTACTTATGAAGCTGTAATTTATTATATATATTTACTTATGAAGTTGAAAGGAAGATTCTTTAGGGCGAGGTTACTAATTTCATCATATCCTGGTGCTTTTTTAATTTTGAGCTTCTTTATAGTTTGATTTACTGGAATGGAGTAAATAGAGTAATAATTACTCCATATACTAATCCATTTAGTAATAATTACTAAATGGAGCTTGCCATTTACTCAATGTTAAATAGACTTACCCCTGTATTCTTATTTTTTTCCATCAGAACACCATTTCTCTCTTCTTTTTGTGTTACATTACACCAAAAAATACAACAATTTCACATATAATTTCACTCAGATTATTTATATATGTACAAAATTTGTAACAGTATATAATAAATATATTATACCTACATAAATATATGTCACAGAACAATTTCTTAGGTACAGCTAGGATAATTTCTCTTATTGGGTGTATTTTTGCACAGATTTTTAATGAAAGTTGTCTCTAAAGTAATGCGCTATAACTTTGTTTTTAGGTTTAGAATGATGACGGGCAACTTATACTTTGCAACATTTGAATCTTCCAACTTTAAACAAATAACGTTTATTTATGTCATAATAATATGAAACAAAATTCTGAGAAGAAAAGCTTCTGAATGCAATTTAATGAAAAATTAGTAATAAACAGCAACACTAGTTTTAAAGAAATGATGAATAAAGTGAAAGAAATATTAATTAGAAAATATATAAACTGATATGAAAATACATGTATATTACAAAAATTCATGAAAGCTAACAACTTAGGTAAACTATGTTTCATCAAAGAGTAAAAATTTCTATTAATGATTTACTAGGAATAAATTATTAGTTTTTATGTCTACATTTGAGAAAAAATATGAAAAACATTCATTTAACCAACGTAGTTTACTGATATCAACACTTAATGCTCTTACCATTTGACTATTGATAAACACAATGAAAGAATTACCACAATTAGTTTGCAGAATGAGAGTGGATGAATCTAAAAACATAGGAACATTTCTTTAGATCAAATATTAGAAGAAAATGATAACTGCAGTTTCACTAATTTGTAGTTTTCCAACAGCGATTTCAATTTTTTTTCAGTTAACATTAATATTAATAAATGTTGTAATCGTAAGACACTGGCGCCCATTAAAAGTGTAACATTACAGAAGACAGTAGATATAAAAGGCATATTTAGTACACCAATAATTTTTAATGCATGGGTACACATGTATGCAAATCAGTCAGACTGGAAGTACATGGTTTAAAAAATGAGTGAGAATACACTACCTCGTACACCCACTAAACAAATCTGACCAAGACCAAAAACGATTCCAATTGATACTAATGCTATTACAAATAAAGCTTTAAAGATTCATAAAGTACTTAATCAGTCACCGTTGACTTCGTCAGATAAAAAAAAGGTATCTTTTTCCACATGTCATGGTTGGATTGAGAGATTTAAACAAGGACATTCATTTACATAATCTAAGATTGAAAGGAAAAAGTGCATCTGCTGATTCGGATGCAGCAGAACAATATCCAGCAAAATTTGCTGAAATCATTGCCAACACATCCTACACTTCTGATCAAATATTTAATGCCGATGAGTCCAGTTGTTCTGAAAAAAAAAATGCCTGAAAGAACCTATTTAGCTAAAGCTTGCAAATCAGCTAGTGGTCATTAGGTAATGAAAAGTCGTATAACAATTCTTTTCTGTTTAAAAATTTCAGGCGATTATGTAATGAAACCATTGGTTATTAACAAATCAAAAACACCACATTCATTTAAGGGAATAAACATAAATAACCTTTCCATTTGTTGGATGGCTAATAAGAAAGCTTGGGTCACTGCCATAGCTTTCAATGAATGGTTTCGTAACATGTTTGTCCCAGATGTCACAAATTAAGTGAAAAGTGATTGCCTTTTAAGGCTCTTCTATTAATTGATAATGCATCTGGTCATCCTCAAGATTTTCAACATGAAAATATAGAAGTTGTCTTTTTACCAAAGAATACAACTTCCTTATTACAGCCATTAGATCAAGGAATAATTTCGACTTTTAAGGCATTGTATATCAAATAAACCTTAAGGTATATTTTAGAACAAATGGAGAATGATGACTTTCTCACTCATTGATGCTTGGAAGAAATTAAAGTGTATTTTAGAACAAATGGAGAATGATGAATCTCTTACTCATGGATGCTTGGAAGAAATTTACAATCTTAGATTGTGTTAGCATGTTGGACTGTCATATACTCAGATTAAAAAATCAATGCTCAATGCATGCTGGAAAGTAATTTGGCCGGATGCTGCTAAAGATGAGAATGAAAGATTACCATTAGAGCATGAATATTCTCAGATCACTAAATTGGCCCAAACTATAGCAAGAGAAGGTTTGGAGGATTTAGCTCTGACAGGTATTGAAGAACTTATGGCTGATGAGTTAAGATTATTCATGAAACAAATAAAGAAGATGAAGACAATAATTCTGATGAAGAGCAATCTGAACCAGTTGCATTCACAGCAACAGTCATCAGCACAGGACTTAATTTGGAAGAAAATTAAGTAATCCTTTTTTACAACATGACATGAATGTTGAATGAGCTCTACAATTCCAACGGGAGCTTAGAAAATGCTTAAATCAATATGAGGAGGTTTGCAAAGATTTAGGAAATAAACCTAGGCAATTCTTTATTATGGATTTCACTACAAAGTCTTGTCGATCCAAGATCTCTAATTCGTCAACCACTGAAGCAGAATCTTATCAAGAATACACAAGTGATGAAAGTTCGTACCAATCAAGAAGAAAGACATGTAACAATTCGTAACGAAACTTTCATGAAAGTAATGACAGTGGTTAAACTTATAATTTTTTGAATGATCTTATATTTTCGTAATGTAATGTAAATTAAATATGTACTTCTATTACCTACATATATTTGTTGATTTTAAGAACAAAGTATAACTTTATTTAAGATGTCTTACTTTTATGTAAATAAATAACTGAATTATGCAAATTTAGTGTGTTTTTCGTTTAACACAGTAAAATCCAAGATTTTGATTCACACGGTTTTGTGCGGAACCTATCTTCCGTGTAAATCGAGGGATGAGTGTAGTTTTTATGTAATAAGATTTCATGAGCTATCGTGAAAGCACTCTAGTTTCTGAGAAATTTACAATCGATCATCATCATAGTTTTGATTCTTGAATTATATATTCTGAAGTTAATGCATTAAAAATGATATCTCTATCTAAAATAATAAATGCAATCTTTCAAATTTCAGCCCATGTAATTCCAATCAAATGCATAAAAGATCCAAGAAATACTATGAAAAACTCTGAAAAAGTATTTTTTGATGTTAGGAACTAATACCATATGAATACATTCAACTGAAAGGATTTAGATTCTGACAAACATGAATTTGGATATTCTTCTCTTATTGGAACTGGATTCAGAAAACTAAGTATGTATGCTTGCATGTGTGGGTGTATGTGTTCATGTATGCCTGTGTATGTACATATTTCTGAATCCAATCCCGCTAACAAAAGATTACCATATTTTTATAACATTTCGCTCTTCTAACTGCACGCAATTCTAGGAATGATGATGAGGTTAATAGCCATTATGCTAATTGTAATAGAAATCGTAATTTGATTTTGAAAATAAATCTGCATGTTTGTTTGTAAGTAAAGTTCTTCTTTTCTTTCTTTGAGTAGTCGCATTTTTTTAACTATAATTAATTCTGCACAAGTTTACTGTTTTCTCCTTTCGCTTCCTATTTGCTATAACCAAGGGATTTATTTTTGGAATAGAGGAAGTACAAATTACTCTTCACAATTACTATGTAACTTCAGAAGTACACTTTCCCAATAAAACAATAAGCTTCAAACAATTACATATGTATTATAAAGTTACTTACACATTAATTTGCAAAACAGTAAAAATTTAACTTCTGAGTATCAATAATAAGCCATCTAATGAACATATGATATGCATTAAAAATTTCAATAAATTTAATGCAACTAGCTAAACTTAACACATTTTTAATATTACTAGTAATAAGCTTTTATTCTTCCTTTTTAAATTATTAAGATTCAAATTTACAAATTATATATATAAAATAGAGCATTGCTGATTTTAATAAAACATTACAGCAATGCATATACAAAAAAAAATTATTTCATTTTTTTTTTCTTCCATGGCTGGTTTTATTTTGTCTTAACTTTTATGTTTACTATTCAGAATAATTTACTTGAGGTGGCGCACTGGTTTTAGAGAAGAATTCCTGCTCCCAACATATTCAGTCAAACAGAAAAATTGTGTTAGTAAATGCTTTATTAACTGTATAATATGAACTCAGTAAACATAAATAATAAAACAGAAGATACAATTCATTTCCACAGTTTCTTTATAGACATATTCTTTTCAGCATCTTTTTGCATGACCTATAATAGAAGAAAAATACAAATGTAATTGAGAAAATTCCTATATAGCATATAATGTTGTTTTCATATATGTGATATAATCATAGTCAAACAATAAAAAATTCACTAAAGGAAAAATGGCTTAAAAATAGACAGTGAATAAATTTGATGAACAGATTTGCTACATATTAGCAATAATTTAAAATACAGTTTGTAGAATTTTTTGCCCTTTCCCCCTCAAAGATGTCATCACATTATGGTTTAAACACTGCTGTGGTCATGAATATAAATCCTAAAAATGAGAAATATTTGTATTAGTTAAACACACAGTGTATACTATATTTAAGGAGGAAACCACCGTCCATTATGAAAACTGCTGTTTCAGCATATATCATTTCCTACCTAAAAAAAAATGCCTTCCCATAAAAAAGAACTCTAAAGTAAGTTTATTTTTCATAACTTGTCATTTAAAAAAGTGGCTGTAAATATAACATGAAACAAAGCATTAAAAAAAAAGTTCCACAATCCCTGCACATCTATATTGTAATTACAAACTAAAAAAAAGGCCTGATAAAGGTTAATTAAAGCACATTCAATACAAATCAACAGGCTGATTGATTCAAATAATTTTTCTTGCTGCTCATTTAATAAAACTCTCATTCCACTTCTTGTTCAGAAAAAATCAAAGAATTTAGAAAATAATATATATATATAATTTATGAAATTACAAGTTGGGTGCTCTATTAGCACAGACAAGGTCGGACGAGAAAACGCACCATAGGTTTGCTGCGTAACCGCTTCAACAACGAAACTCAACTAAACTAAATTTGGCTCCTCTCAGAAGAGGGCACGGACATCTGTATGAAATACATTGATTGCATTTTAAAAGTGGTATTATGGTCAGTGTGTATTGAGGTTTATTTAGCCAACTTTAGTTTCACTTGTGCTTAGCCATTTCCAATATCAATATATATATATAAAGTACAAAGTCCGAGATCTGGATTCATCGGGACTTCAGCAATTCTGGATTTGAGATTTTTCCAGATATTAGATCTTCAGTTTAAAACTTGTAAGATAGCATGTAGAAATTATAAAATAAAAAATATAAAATTGTGATTTATGAAATAATGAAGCATTTATGATCTAAAGGGTAACAAAATTCACGAAAAAGCTTAATATTTATTTGTTTACTTTATTAAACATTTCTTTCAATGTAAGTCGTTTAAGTTTTTTTTTTTGAGTGGTAATATTTTTTCTTTAATTCTGTAAACAGACATAATTTCTTATTCAGTTACAAAGTTCCATTGTTCAAGTCCTAATAGCTGTATCGAGAATTCCTACTAACTAGTCAATTCAAATTTTTTCATTTTCAATAACTTCTCTGTCACTTTCTTCACAATCGGTGGCAGTATTTTCTGGATCTAGAATTGTACTACAGATTTCGCCATCCGTTAATTTATTGATAATTGGGCACTGTCATCGGAATGAAAACTTCTGTTATATCATCTTCATTTATTACCGCCTCTCTACAAATCTTTAAAAAATCCATTAATTGGAAAATTTCATCTTTGGTTTGTGATATCTGAAAACCTTCCATTCACGGCTATCATCTTCATCATCCTCACCATGAAATATGCACCTGGCCATAAATTATACCAAGCAGTTTTTAAAGTACCTGGAGACACATTCTCCCATGATCTTGCGATGCTCCACAAAGCAGCTTTTATGCTGAAATATTTAAAAAATCCTTGAGTAATCTTCCCATTGTTCAAGAAATTTAACATGGATTTTAAAAATTCTACTTTATATTTGCATTTTCAACATGCACACTATTTCGATATCTATAGGCTGAATGATGGACGTACAATTTGGAGGAAAGAATAATACGGACACATTATCTTTCACTGAAATTTTAAGTATCAGCCAAACAGTTGTCTACAATCAGGATAGTTTTTGCATCATCAGGTAAACCAACTAAGGTGTATGTGTATATCACGTAGGCCTCGGTAAACCAACCAAATTCTGCCAAGCCTTGGATATGAAATGATTTTCAAACCAACCATTCATTAACACTTCTGTCATTTACGTACTTTTTATTTGCACGATATATAACAGGGAAACTCTTTACACCTTTAAATGCTCAAGGTCATGTATTTTTTCAGATTACAAAAATTTTACACTTGCGCATGCTAAATATTTGTGTCGGCTTGGAATCTTTGGCACCCTTTTCTATAGAGGTTACCAAGGTATTTTGTGGTACATATTGCCAGAAAATACCAGTTTCATCAGCATTATAAATTTGTTCTAGAGATAACTTTTAATGAATTCAATGAATTCATCTGCAAATAGTTCAGCAGCTTCAGTATCAACTGAAGCTTTTTGACCTGAAGTTCTTAATTGCCTTTTATCATAACAATTTTTAAATTTGGTTAACCAACCTATCGAATATGTGCACTCCTTTCTTCAGTTCATATCTTAGTGAAATATTTTGGCTTGAGGCATTAGCATTTGAACCGTCAATGGCACACCCTCGCTTTGATGCTATCTGACCCATCCAGTCATCACTTTGTCATGATCTTCACTTTTAACATAATGAATAATTTTTCTGTTATTCATTGCGAGTGGGGTATTGGAATCCATAAAAAAAAAAAAAAAA
>KK113572.1:83478-105631 GCA_000611955.2 Stegodyphus mimosarum | reverse complement strand
AAAAAAAAAAAAAAAAAATAATAATAATAATAAAAATCCTGTTTTCTTATGTCATATACAGTCGACTTTCCAATGCCATACTCTTCGCATAATTCTGAGATGGATATACCTTTATCCATGTTTTGCAACAATTCCACTTACTGTTTAATGGACATCAAAATATGCTTTCACTTTGTAGATCCTGTTGCAGCTCTAGAATTAGAAACGCTTTACAATATAATCGAAAGTTTGAACTTTTATTTTCATAAAATTTCTGTAATAAACAGCCTGCAAAAAATAATCAAGCTGGATCAAATCAGAAAGTTATGGGATAGCACAATATGCTATACAGACTGAAATTCCTTGGAATCAGTAAAGTATAATTTTAACCTAGCTTAATAGGGTCTGCTACATATTATTGGCTATGTAGCATGAGAATCGCGAAAAAAGAAAAGTTGTTCACTAAATTTTGCTTTTGCTTCTCTCATGCACTCAGACAATTAAGCCTGACTGTATTAGTTTAGTTATTTATTATACTTACGTCTATTTTTTGCACATGCTTAAGCTTTATCCGAGTTGGCTTATCGAGGGCCGGCGCTAGACATCTTAGCGACTGATGCAGTCTCTGCAGGTCTTAAATTCTGCTACCAAGCACCTCCCTAAGTTCTAAATTTTTGACATCTCTAAATTTTGGATCTCAGTGTACTTTCCCTTAAATTCCAAAAATGTTTTCATCTCTAAATTTTGTTGCTCGGTGCTTCTCTAAATTCCAAAAATCTTGTCTTCCCTAAATTCTGCTGCCCGGTGCAGCCATACCACCTCTGGCACCTGTTCTGGGTTTATGTGAAAAACAAATAAATTATTCTTAATTCAGATAGAACTAAATGTAGTCTTTTGGCCTACGAGTATCATTAACAAAATCAATTTTCAGAATATGGAAAGAAATTCTTGTTAAATTTTTCCTCGTCGGAAAGAAATTGTGTAATATATAATTTGCCACATTCTCTTTTTAAATATAGTAAATTCCTTAATATGAATTTTGGTGAATAATTTATGCTAATAAAATGAAATGACTTATGTTTGAATTGTTTGGAGAAAAAGCCCATTGCCTCGAATTGCAAATCAAATTATTTTTGTAATATTTGTCATTCAAAACATCACACATTGCTTCATAAGGGTGAGTCATCGACTTAGGATTCTGTTTCAAATAAACGACCGCAGATGACAAAGCAGACAAATGGTGGGAAGACTATTCCTCAAGCACCTTATGAAAAGACGATGAGCATTTCTAATTGTTTATTAGCTACGAACAAGAATGTTACCTTGCCATCTGCAATTGTTATGATAAAAACTTTGAAAGGGACATTAATCAATGGAAAAGGCTCTCCTTGGCAGCTGCTCGCAGATTAACTGTATGTTGACTCATTTTGTGAAATAATTAAGCTTAGAAAAACAAAAGTTTTCACTCTGATTTCAGGACTAAATGGAACTGGTATTACATTAAATTATAAATTGAGAACTTCAAATTACCAGTAAGAAAAAACTTTTTATAGGTAACTTTATTTTTTTTATTGCTCCAAAATTCACAGAAATGACTCCCCTTACCCTCATACCTATAGAAAATACTGGCATCCCCAATGGTATTTCCTTAGCTAAATAGATTTAACACACCCAAGAAAATCAATTTATTACTGGGTGCAGAATGTTTCTTTGATTTATTCAAATCGAGTCAAGTTCCAAGCACATCAAAAGGCTTACTGTTCCAGGTAATGGTTTTGAGATTCGTAGTTAGTGGTGCTGTGCATACTTC
Organism: Stegodyphus mimosarum; assembly: GCA_000611955.2. Classification (NCBI taxonomy): domain Eukaryota; kingdom Metazoa; phylum Arthropoda; class Arachnida; order Araneae; family Eresidae; genus Stegodyphus; species Stegodyphus mimosarum. The sequence continues at coordinate 103,842 of KK113572.1, read as the reverse complement.
ACTAAGTGAATCACAGTACTGTGGTCTACTTATGCAAAATGAAAAAATTGAAGAAACATTGCAAAATATCTAAGAAGTAGAAATTATTAATTTTCTGGATTTGGCACTCAGTTTCGAAGAGAAATATTGTGAAAAACATTTTAATGACATTCATTATCGAACCTCTGAAGGTCTTATACGTCATATGCATGTCCACGAAGGACTCTAATTTCTTGGACGAGTCTAGAAATTTACCAGAGAAAAGATTTAACCGCGTTCTCAATGGAGATTGGGTAGGAACTCGAATTTACAACAACTGTACTCAGAATACATGGATTTAAAGCATATGCAATTGAGGAATCTGAATCCACAAATGATTCCTACTATTTGCCATCCATGGGGTTAAGTAGTAGAAGTTTAAGAGTGGTTTTTAACACCTTGACTGCCATATCAGTATTGTAATTAAATGATATTTTGTTGAAGGGAACAGCAGAAATTATTTTTGATACTGGTTACATTCAGAAAATACTGCTATGCCTTCAAAGCAGATGTACAAAAAATGTATTGCCAGATTCTAATTTAACCATCACAAACAGACTTGTTCAGATTTCTATGAAAGGACAGTGTTGATGCACCAGTGCAAACTTATAAGCTCAACACCACAACATATGGGACATCAAACACTCCCTATCTATCAGCTCAAGCTCTTACAAAATTAGCTATAGGTGAATGCCAAAACTTATCGCTAGCATCGTCCGTTACTCTTACTGACTTCTATGTCGACAAAATACTTTCTGGAGAATCCTCACTCGAAAAGGCTACAATTCTACAGCCCCAATTAATAGATTTGTTGAAACAAGGTAAATGGATTTACATAAATGGTGTGCATATTATCCAGATCTGCTTGTGTCTAAAAATAAGGTTACCACTCACATAGCATGGAATCTTCAGAATAACTCCCTTTTTTTTAATGACCATTCCTCATTCTAACAGTTATAGTACATGAGATGTTCAGTCACTAATTTCAAAGATGTTCAATCAACTTGGCTTAATTGAGCCAGTGGTCACAAAGGCCAAAATACTCATGCAAAGGTTCTGGCTCACTAAATTCAATTGGAATGACACATTGCCAGATTCTTTTAGCAAAGAAGTGAGTTAATTTCATATCTATGTTCTTCTTTGGCATACGGACCAGTTGTTTTATTAGGAAGATACCACAGTTATTATACGGAGTAAGCTTTACCAGTTTCGGGGTTTGCCAACTACTCGACTTTTGTGCAGCAAAAACGAGTTGCACCTATAAAAACCTTACCAATTCCTACATTGGAATTGTCAGGTTGCCTGGTATTATCCAAATTGATGGATAAGGTGATATCTTCTTTGAATTTTAAAATAGAAAATGTAATTCTTTGGTCTGTTTCCACAATTTCTCTTGCTTGGATTAGAAAATCACTACATTTACTAAAACCTTTCATGAGCAATAGAGTTGCTTACGGTGTCATACCAATGGAAATATGTGCCATCTGAATGTAACCCAGCTGATATCATATCTCGTGGACTGGATGCCAATGATATTCTTACATGCGATATCTGGTAGAATGGACAAAACCTTCCCTGTGAGACATGCATTATCCAGAAAACAGCTTCTTGAACCTAGCACTGACAATGACTATGTCAAGGAACTAAAATGTTTATCAGATCCTAATTTTGCACTATTAGAAAATAATTCTAGTTTAGCCTTTCTCTTAAATCGGCCATACAATTATAAGAAATTAATCAAAATTTGAAGTTTTATTTTTAGGTTCTACAAAATCATTACAAATAAGGAATGGGTTTCTAGGCCTATATCCTTAGACGAACGGAAAGGAAACTAGCTAACATTGATTAGGGAAGTGCAGAAAGGTGAATTTCATTCTGATATTGAGTCACTTAAGAGGGATGGCCAAGTACCTCGTAGGAGCAAACTTATATCGTTAAATCCATTCATCAATCTGTTAAATCCATTCATCAATCCGTTAAATCTATTCATCAATCCGTTAAATCCAATCTTACACACTAGTAGCAGACTTGTGGAATCTCAGATAAGTTATAATTGTACATATCCAATCCTTTTACCAGTTAGACACAGATTGACTTATTTGATTACGTACTGTTATCATCTGAAATGTTTGCATCTTGGACCAGAAGCTCTTTTGAGCACTGTTAAGAAAAAATTTTGGCCCATCAGCGGCTGAAATCTTGCTAGAAAAATAGTAAACGCATGTGTACAATGTTTCAAACGCAAGGCTGTACCAATAGATCAGATAATGGGTCATCTGCCTGCAGAACGGCTGACAGTTTAATCAACCTTTAACAAGTATGGGCTCGAATTTTGCGGTCCGTTTCTTATAAAGGCAAAAAATCAAAGAAAAGTTTTTCAAAAAATGAATGTTGCAGTATTTTAATGCCTTGTTGCACGAGCAATTCACTTAGAATTCATCTCAGACTTATCTTCAGAGACATTAAATGCTACTCTAAAGAGATTTTCCACAAGGACAGGGAAAAGCTCAACCATATTTACCAACAATGCTACAAACTTCCGTGTAGCTTGAAATGAATTAAACAAGCTGTTTAAATTAGCCAAGGTACCAGAACAAGGGTTAACCAACTATTTGTTGTCAGAGGAGATTCAGTGGAAATTTATACCCCCTAAGACACCACATATTGGTGGGCTTTGAGAGGCAGGATGTTAAGTTCTTCAAAAAGCAACTTAAAAAAACTGTTGGGAATTCACAATTAATGGTTGAAGAATTTTTAACTTTGGTAACCCAAATAGAGGGAATACTAAACTCCAGACCAATTTCACCTTTCTCATCAGATGGAAGGAATTTTAATGCATTAACTCGTGGACATTTTTGTTAATTGGTTCTGTAACAGCCCCTGTGGAACCACAAACTATAAATAAGTCTGAAAACAGATTGTTCAGATGGGAAAGTCTGCAAAATGACTCAAAATATTTGCAGAACATGGCACAAAATGGCAATTTAAAAAAGATAATGTTAAACCAGAAACTATGCTGTTCGTGAGGGAAGATAACTTGTCCATCTGCGACTGGATTTTAGGTCAACTTGAAGTTATATCCGGATTGGATAAAAGAGTTTGAATACTTTGTGTACACACTGCAAAGAGTCTCTTTAAAAGGCCTGTCACAAAATTAAGAATTTTGCCCATACAACTATCAAATATAAAATTTCCATATTATTGATGGATATTATTCATTTAGCACAAGTGTCTTTTTTGTGTGTGTGTGTGTGACATTATTACTATATACTACTGAATTTAATTGCATTGGTATAATTTGTGTTAAATTGTATTTCATTGTGTATTTCATATATACATGCAAATTAGAATTTGAGTGTAAATTTTTATAGAATTATTGAAACTTGTTTCAGTGGAGACCAGAATGTTCCGTTTAATATAGCGACCTCTTGTGAGAGAAGCCAAATTTAGTTATTTGTTGAAGTGGTTGTGCAGTGGACTTGTGGTGAGTCTGCTTGTCCCACCTTGTCTGTACTAATACAGCATCTAGTTTGTAATTTTGTAAATTATGTAAATAATTAAATATTTGTGTGGCCTGACTTAGTTTTATTTTGAACCAGCGCCATCATCTCTCATATTTCATTGCTCATATTTATACCAAACAGATAAAAACAATTCATCTAAAAAGGCACAGAAAATATATTTATAAAGTATACTGAAAACCTTCAGCTTTATAAACAAGATGTTCTTCATATCTGAGCCAGTTAAGAAGCACAAATGATAGAAAAACGAACTTAACAGATTGTTACGGTAATTTTAAAAGTTTCTCATTTTGTCACTGGCCTTTTTTGTTAAAGTATTGTCACAAAAGAATTTTACATGGATAAAACAAATTTTGCCATATTTAAGATTCGAATCCAGTGTCAGTTAGCAATAGCGTGGAATAACTTTTATTCAACCCACCAGACAATACACTCCTTGATTTCTACTTAAGGGAGAATATGCCAAAAATATTTATACAAAAGGTCACAAACGAAGCAAAACTTAGAAGATGAATGCATCAGAAACTGAGACTATTTTGCAATCCGTTTTTGCTGTGCACTTTGACTAAAACTGAACTATGAGTTAGATGGTATGCTTTGAACAAGATTAATGAAAACTGATTTTTTTAGGGGGGCGTTACTACAATAATATACAAAATTTTTGATTAATTGATATTATTTTGATAGCTGGATTACCCTGTACTTTAAATAATATAATTAATTACCTTAGCAACAGCCATCTCAAAATCTTCTTGAGTAACATGCACTCGCCTCTCTCGAAGAGCATACATTCCAGCTTCTGTACAAACACCTTTCACTTCTGCTCCTGAAGCACCAGGCATCATCTCTGCTATTTTACGCAAATTGATACCACGTGTTAAGTTCATTTTCCTCGAATGAATCTTTAAGATATCTAAACGAGCCTACAGAAAATATTTGTAAATTATTTTAACAAAAGCTTATTACGTTCAAGATACAGAGCATCTTACTTGAATAATAAAGCAATTTTATCTCTAATAACACAATAACAAATCAAAACAATTAATATGCCTTTCACATCACCATTCCAAACATCGACACATAATATGTTATTCTACACTAAATATAAACCAATAAACTGCATAAAATTCTAAGTAGAAAATAGTAGTAATAAAATAATTTATTAAACATATGTTTTGCTCACAAAATTTAGATTATTAAAAACAACATTGAAATTACATTAATATCATTATTAACACCGTCTGAAGTTTGAAGTATTACCAATAAATAAATAAAATAATGTGAAGTAAAATAAAAATAAAAACTGAAAAATTTCACATCACAAAATTCAAATATTTCAATCAAAATTAAATTATAAGCATTGATATATTGCATGTTAATGAGCAATGGTGAAGGAAAATATAACTATGTTTGTGCACGTCTATCTGAAGGAAAATATAACTAGGTTTGTACCTTAATTTTACTTTCTTGAACGTTTCACAACAAAGGTTAGCTATTAAAAGTAACACAATAAAGAACGTCTACCCGGCATTACTTCAGTAACTGCTAAATTGTACAAGAGAGAATAGTGTAACATCAGGGTGCCTGGGTCTAGGACCATACCCCTTCTCGAATAAAATAAGTAGTTTCGAATGACACAGATTAAAAGTAACTGAAGAAGAAGAATTAAATTAATATGTACATACACACATAACTTTTTTTTAATATTTAAATAAACTAATTAAGTAGATATGATAAGTATAATAAATAAAGCATACAATAATTCTGCTAAACTTAAAATGTCAACTGGGAGAGCTAGACGGGCTGTCGAGCTGGTGAGAAACCTGTCAAACTGTAATTAACATATGCAAACAGATACTTAATAAATCCCAAGGTCCCCTATGATAAAATCTCATACAGTAAGTTGCATTATATAATATTCACAAAAGTTCTGCTTAAGGCATTATACATAAAAGAAGCAAATATACACAGCACTAACATAAAAACAAAAATCAGTCTATAAGGTATTTCTCCCTCTTTCTTCGCATGCCTTCGTGGTGTAATGGTCAGCACACTGAGCCGGTATTTCAGAGGTCCGTGGTTCGATCCCCGGCGAAGGCAAATGTTAATTTTTCAATCTCTCCTGCTTCCAAAAATCGTAATGACTCTATAGTGGCGCCCGAACTAAAAAGGGTTGTGGATGATGACTCTCCACACCCAGGATTTGGAGACTAGGTCCCCTAAAACCCTAGTCGCCCTTTAAAAAGGGGAGTATATAAGGTATTTCTCCCTCTTTCTTCGCATGCCTTCGTGGTATAATGGTCAGCACACTGAGCCGGTATTTCAGAGGTCCGTGGTTCGATTCCCGGCGAAGGCGCTGCTAATTTTTCATGTCTCCTGCTTGTAATTAACCTAATGTCTCTACAAGTCTAACTGGTTACAAAGAATGGCTATTGGTCGTTTACTGAAGCAAAGGCCATCTACTTTATAATTATAAAGCCTGATAGCTGAGTTTTTAATTTGTTTCAGATCGCTGTAAAATGTTTTAGCAGTGTGACAAAAAGTCTTGAGTTACTCAAAATGCAATTCTTCATGGAGTTTGTGGTTTCTAACATACCCTGGTGAGTTTGTAATCTGCCGCAATACACAATTTTGGGCAGTTTGAAGCTTTTTCCTAACAGATTTACATCAGTAAGCCCATACAGATCATGCATAACACAGTTCGAGATGCAACTGGAATTATAAATGAGTAAAGTTTAAGATTTTTCCTGAACTTGTTTTTCACATTTACCTTGATCTTCCACTTGTTAAGCCAAGTCTCAAGTGTGTTTATGTAATCTTGTAGTCATTGTATAACTGGATTAACAAGTGCACTTTGTGATAAAATCACAGTGTCATCAGCATACAGTGTGGTGGGGGTGTAGTGGGAATGTCGTTCATGTAACTGATGAAGAGTGTGAGGACAAAAGGGGACCCTTGCAAGACACCTGCCGAGATGGCCCAGCGAGTGGAAAGTGTACCCGAAACATGAACGACAAAGTGTCTTCAGCCAGGTAGGATTTAATTATGTTAGTCATGTACCTTGAGAAACCCAGGATGTGTAACTTATATATGAGGACATCCAGCTATACATGATCGAAAGCCTTTGCTATGCAAAGGAATAAGCCTCCAGTGACCTTCTTGTGTTGAAGCCCCTCGATGATCGTTTCCACAACTCTATAAAGTTGGTTCGTTGTCGAATGTTGACTCCGAAATCCAATTTGATAAGGTATGAGAATAATGTTTTGCTAGAGATGTTGATTTATCCTTGTCAGTAAGACAGCTTCAACAATTTTACTCACAGGTGAGAGCAAACTTATTGGCCAATATAATTCAGGAATATTTAGAGGCTTGAGAATTGGAGTGATCTTAGCAAGCTTCCAGTTTTCAGGTACATGTTGACACTTGAGAATCAGATTGATGATCGTTGTAAGTAGAGGACTATTTCAGGTGGGAAGCACTTGATCATTCTATTGTTGATTCCATCTTATTCTGTGCTCTTGTTCTTCTTCAGCTTTTTGATATAAGCACACACTTCTAGCACCATGACTGAGATAGTGTTGTCTGCGTATGCAGTTGTTGTGTAGTTGGAGTGAAAATCAGCAATTAACTGTTCAGTGATAGGATCATGAATGTTGTTTGTGCAAAACTAAGATTCCAAATGCTGAGCTAAAAGTTCTGCTTTCTCAGTTTCGGTGTAATGGATCTGCTGGAGGCCTTTAAGGGGTGGAATATTATTGTGGCATTTCTTGTACCTCTTGACTGCTTTCCACATAGAATTGAAATAGCAGGCTAACCTGTAGCAAGGGCAGAATGAATTCCTAACCACAAGCCTACCTGCAGAAAATAGTTTAAATCCTATGGATGTTGCATCAGATATTAAGTTGATAAGAACAAATACTACACTTTGATCTTAGCCAAAAGACCAAGAAGTGATGCTTTTTTCTGTTCGAGCTGTAAGCAACTCAAATTCACCATTTATAGTGCACACCTTGAAATGCACTGGGAGCCACTATAACTCCTAAAATAAAGAGATAGTATGACACATGACAAAACACAATTTAATAATATAGAAAACCTACCATTCTTCTGACTACATCTGGTTACAAGATAAACACCACTCATTGCTATGTTCTAAAGCTATTATACCCAACAGTTCATCACATGATGCCAGTCTTTTACTCGTGTCGCTTAGCAAGAGAAATGATGCCATTCGTAACATATCTCCTGAACTCCCCCTGAACAGCTACTCAAAACAGTCACTTAAATTCAGTCTTTTTGGTTTCTTGACAGCATGACCAAATCACAACACAGATTTTGGAGACTCTTTGGAGTCAACATAATCATCTGGATTTGGCGAATGTGTTGGCCAATCATCACTTGAGAAGAAATCTCTCTATGAACAAGCTCCATGGACAACTCCTGACTGCGAATCTCTTGAAAAAAATTCTTTGAATTGGACAAATTAGGACGTTATATTGCGTTTTTAGTTTCACAGTTCTTACTTTACCATCTTTACCAGAAAATAATTCAATAACTCTGGCTAAAGGCCAGTCTAAGTGCTTTTTAAAATCATCTCCCATTAGGACGAAGTAGCCGACTTGAATACAATTTATTTGAAGATTTTGTTGATGCGTTTGGATAAGTTGTCCTAAATATTACTTTCTAAAACATATGATATTTGGAACTTCTCACTGATATTTGCAACTTCTGAATTTGGTCTGTCGATTAAGAACATGGCTGGAGTTAATGGAATCAGATCTTTCATATCTTCTGATAAATATGTTAAAGGTCTATATATCACTTAAATTTATATTACATATACAGAAGTGATATACATATCATTTAACCAGATATATACATGTGCATAAATATACAAGACCTAAATATGATTTGATCTGACAGATGGCAACACGAGACAACAGCGGAATCTAAGGAGCAATTAGAGCTAATGCCTCGAGACAGCCTTACTTTGATAGTTACATTGAAATAAAATATTTTGCATTACAGTTAGTTGTGTATAGCAGGTTACTCATTAAAAATGTTGTAAATGTAGTTCAGAATATATGTATACCATATTTACTTGAAAGTAAAACATTTTTTTGAGGGGGGGAGTTGTAATTTTTTTTTTTTTTTGGTAGGGTCTTATAATTGGGTATTTTAATAAAAGAAATTCCACCATTTAAGAAGGAGATTTAAGATCAAGTAAACCACACAGATAATTAATTATGGTGATAATTAGTTGTACTGGTTGACTGATCAAATGACTATAATGCTAATATTGTCGTATTTTGTAGAAGCTAGACAGATCTTTAAGTAAATTTTCAAATGTTTAAAAAAATATAATAATAATTAACTGTAAAAACGCTCTTAAAATAATAGATTGAATATCAGAAAATGCTAAATAAACCTGGAATGTGGCAGATAGACTACAGCTATTAAAAATTTAATGCTGCACAATTTTAAAAAAACACAAAAACTAAAATTGAATAAAAGACCATACTAGATATTTTAATAATAAAAGCTCACTCCATCTGATTTAGTTTAAATAATAATATAGCCTGACTGATAAAACAATGAATAGAATCTGTATAAAATATATCAAACAAGTTAATCATTCATTTACTTTTTAAGAATGTTAAGAAGATACAAATAAATATAAAAATACTTCTTCATTTGGAGGAGGAAATTCAATTTTCCTGTCAATTCTGCCTGGTCTCAGAAGTGCTGGATCTAAAATATCAATCCTGTTAGTAGCCATGATAACCTATTAAAAGAAGATAATATATTTTAAAGAAAGTGAAATATTCATAAATATTTAATTATATATTTTATTTACTTGAAAATAAGAAAGAACCCACCTTTAAGGAGAAATTAATAATAATAATAATGTAGGTTGTATATTTGATAAGAGTATGGTTCTGATTAGAATTCATTTGCTTTTCATTAGAATGAAAGGCAAGCTTAAATACAACATTTTATTATGGTACTACCTATTTGTTTTCAGGCATGCCAGTAACTAGTATAAGGGATGAAGGCTTAAACTGAAATCACTTAACTAGACACAGCTATCCATTGGGAGTGTGTGATAACTGAATGTTGGGAGTGTTAAAATCTGATGTAGTTATGCAGTCTATATGTATGGTAATTGTTAAATAGAAGATTTTAAGTTTTAACATTTTAAACTGCCTGTCTTAACTTTCGCTGGTGCTGGACAAAAACAAAAATAAGAACAAAATAAAGTATCTTTCTAAAATCATTAAATTGAAAGTCTAAACCCCGCAACTGTGTTGGAGGAACTGGGTGATTGATCCAAATCCAAACCAAATGTCTCCTTAAAATCAATTAATTAAATCAAAATTCAAATTCACAATAAAACAATCAGCAAAAAAAAAAAAAAATAAATAAATAAGAGGAATAAATCTTCACTATAGCTTGGATAAACAGAATGCTATCTCAAGCAAAAACAAAAAGGGGGGAAGCCATTACTTCAAAATATATAAACTAAATACTCGAATAATTTCACAACTCTCTCCAGTAATATATAAAAACAACTTAATTTTCATGAATTCAAATTCACAAACACCAGAGGAGAAATATTCATACAACAATCAATCAGTTCCCCATAAAATCCTGGGCTCCTACTAATCAAAACAATTTATCAATAAACATCCAAATAATTATAATAAGTGGTTAGTACAAGTAAAATCTAAGGGCCTATTGTGAAAACCCTTCTAATTCATGCAAATATTAACAATAACTCCAGTGACAATCTGCCTCTGTGTTTTTTAAATGCCATAGACTCGAGCAAATGGAAAAACTGGACAGAGCAACAAGTAAATAACAAAAATGAAACAAAATATATATATATCAAAACACATTTATTAAATTCCTAGAATATAATAAATTAAGATAGCGGGCCAGACTACCCTTACATCCAATGGTAACTAACATTCCAAATCATATTTTTTTCCCAAGCATCATTTATCAAAATTAGATTACCAAATTAATATATGATTTTTTTATTACTCTACAACATTAAATTTGTTATTTAAAATAGATCTTATATAAACAAAATTGCTTCTACGGCATTCCAGTCTTAGCTTAAGAAAAAAAAAAAAATCTGAAAGGTTTTAGATTTTGAATTATGTCCACAGGGGCTGTTTTTTAACATTTTGTGTGTTACATTTATTTATTAAATATCGTGTTCTTCACACTTAAACCATAAAATTCAGTTCAAGAGCAATATTGCAAAATAATTTTAAAATGAGCACATCTTTAGAATTTCTGATACACAGTCTCGCATGATGGAGATAAAAATGTTTTTTTCTGTACAACATTGCCATTGCTCGGTTTGAAATCCTTGAGTTTGTTAATCAAAAATTCATTAAAGTTTTACAAAATATGAAATCGATAATAAAACAAATTCCAAATTTGGGCTTACAGATGCCCATATTCAGAGGAGGATTACGTTATTCAAAATTTGATGGCTCTAGGTACCATTGTTTTATCACAATGCGAGAAACATAGTTACATTTTATGCAGATTCTTCATAATTTAATTTCTTTAAATATAATACAGTGTGATGTTTGGTGGCAACAGTTTAAAGAAACAACATTTACAGTGAATCAACACAAAATGCCAGACAAATTGCTTCTTTGGACTAAAAACTCAAATCTGACCGAATTAAACTTCCGTACAAGCTTAGAAGAAAACTTGGTTTCTCCACCCACCAAATTCTACAGGTTGAAAATTGTTGCACATACAATTAAGCTTGACTAACCCAGTTGAACTTCCTCTCTCGCTCGTCCTTTTTTTTTTTTTTTTTTAATTAATTCACTCCCTTCAATGAACAGAAATAGGAAAAGTTGGACAAAGACATCAGTTGAACAAGTGAGTCACCCCAAACACACGAGAAACAAAATTCGATTCCTGCTAACAACAGAGAACAACAAGAGATAAAATCACAGGTGCCCTTAAAATAAGATTACAGACAAATCTCAGTTTGAAGGAGGGGAAAAAATATCCAACACATTCAACATTCACAAAAATGAAGCAAAGGTGGCAATTAAATCTTCCTTTATCACCCAGTAAACAAAATCCACTCCCACCCATACTCTTGAGGAAAAAGAAAGAACTACGATCTATCATCTGCCCTTCCCCAGAATACATGTAAAGAAATATGAGCCATTTTTAATGAATATAGCATCAAATGTTTCATTGGCACTTTAAAGCATAAAGAAATTCAACTCTACTTTGAAGACTTTAAAACCAGAAGGGCTCTAGGTGTCTTCTCAAAACAAAGACTCAATTTTTTACATTCCATACAAAGGAGAACTATAGTTCAAGTAATCATCAATAGATTATCTGCAGATGATTCCATAACTAGAGCTTAACGATAAAGTTATCCGATTATTAAGTTGAAGAAATTTTCCATGAAAATTACAAATGGAAATGGCAACCTGCCAGTTTCTTTTCTTTTTTTTCTTCTCTCACTCTTTTTTTCTTTAAAACTGAAATTCTACAACCAAATTAACATGATTTATCACGAAAGATTCCTTCTGCCCTCTCAGTAAACATCAGAAAGTACACACAAGGAAAAAAACTAAAAATCCTCTTACAGATGTCAGTGTTTCAGTCATCTATAGAGAGGCTATAATAATCATCCAGAATGTCTATACCGATCTCAAAGCCAACTTCCTGCACCTTTCAAACCAAGAACTGTAAAATATTATGATATTCAAGCACAGTTATTTCTTGAAAAAATTAGGACATTCCTTACAGTATTTTTATAGAAAAATGAATTTTCAGACTTAATAGAATTTTCAATTTGTATTTATTGTTAAAAAAGCTGTCTACAAGATTTTGTTATTTTAAAAATTTATTTAGTTCAAAATTTCATGATTATTTTTTTCCCCTAAAACTGTATTTCCTTTCTTTCGCTAAGGCTTTTCTATCGCAAAATCTCTCTATGAATGGGTGAACTGTGGCCACAAATGTCAATTTCAATAAAAATCAAATTAAATCCGCCGACTGCTAAGTTTCTTAGATATTACGAACTCAGCATATTAGCATAGTATGCAATCAGAATTATTCCTCTTTAATAAGCCATCTATGTGCTTTGTCATTAGAATGTCTGTGTTTCTGTGTTCCCACATCAGTACTTCTCTAAATTTGTTTTTTATTACATATATATAAAGTTTATAACAGTAATCTTTTTGTAGTTTTGCTGCTTATGTTTAATCTACCTCATGGGCAGACTTCACAAATAATTATGGATAAGCATATTTGTATCCATCATCAGCCATATATTTTCAACACCAATACTGAGACTTTATCTGGCTCCATCTCAATTTTCACTGAAAACACATTACAGGATGAAATCCAAGTCTTGTTTTCTTTAACAGAACTTATTATATCCTGACTTCAGCATCTCATTTTGAAATACAAGATTAAAATCAGGGAAAGAAAATGTTAAAAAGTAAATAAAGTTTGGTACTTTCTGATTATCCTCAGGCCCCATCAAAAAGTTGGGAAAACATGTTGATAAGCCAATACTCTATGTATGCACATAACACATGTGTGTTTGAGTATACATGGATTTGCACTTTTGAAATTCTGTGATCATTTTCCTCACTAGAATCTTCTTACATTGCGTACATTTATTTTTGTTATAACAAATCATAATGTGTCTGTGGGTCATCTGATGTAAAAGATTGCTGTATTTCTTCAGAAATATGGTTTTTGCCCAAACTAGATCATGCAAAAATTCACATTCTATGAAGTTGTACTTCTTAAACAGCCAAATTTATGGAAATGCAGCATACAAAACTACAGGCAAACAGCCGGTTCATCACCACAGGCCTGAAACTGGTTTGAAGATAACTTATGTCATATATAACAGCTGTTCACTTCATTGTAGAACAAAGGAATAAATATCGGTAAAATTCTGTGAAGGACCGAGATATTTCCAAACACAACTTTCGACCAGTGTTACTACCCCCAAGAACTGTGTGTCTATTGTTTGAAAAATAAAAGACAAGGTGGCACTGGAAGAATTCTTGAAGTTAGCCTTAGGACACCCACTCAGCAAATACTTCTCTAAAGTCTGACACTTTTTGGCTGAGATGCAGTTAATCATAAAGTACCTAAATTTCTTTTGATCAAAAACCAGAACTGCATCTGCTATGATTTAAGCTTACAATTATAATTATTTTTCTATATAAAATTTATTAAATTTGAAAGACAGTCCCTGATAATCTTTATGAAATTTTAATCAACAAAATTTGCCAAGTAACACCATAAACAGCAAAAAACGTTATTCTGTATATTTATCACATTTCTCTGTATCCAAGCTCAGGCTGGTAAATGCCATATACCACCATCTTCCACATTTTCTTCAGGTGGAGACCACTTTTTAAATTAGAATGTTCTGTCTTATTCTTGTCTCCTTAAAGAGAAGTTTTTTTAACATGTGTATATTCATATTTTAAAAATACAGTTAATTAAAATTTGTTTAATTTTTAATTTTTGTTGGTATTAAGTAATCACATTAACAGAAGAAAGTTTATACTCATTTCTAATGATTCAAAGCTAAGAGAGTTCCGATAATCTTTTTTCTATTAATTAAAAACATTGGTATTCACACTTATGAGATGGATAAGCACGCCAATTCTTGGACAGCTGTTTCTATATTTGGATGTATGCTGGCAAGCTTAGGTCAAAGATCGGCGAACACATCAAGTCAATTTCAATATTTATTTGAATTACTGAAATATTCTTGATTAAATTAGTGATGAAACCCCTGTCTCACTCAGATACGTAAAAGCAAACTATATATAATTTTTAAAATGCAACTGTACAGTTTGATGTACTCCATTTTCACTAGTAATTTAGCGGCAGATGTGCAGCAAAAGGGTAACTAGAAGCACCACAATCACAGAACTTTTGAATCCTCCATTTATTGCTAAGACAAGACTGAGAAGTCCACAAATAGGACAATGGTAATAAATTTCATAAAATGTCAGCATTAGGAGGAAAAGTAATTGATAATTATAATGTGTAATTTCCAAACTCTGAGATATTCAGATATAGTGCAATATATAGAGTTAAATTTGATTTTTATTTTTGTCATATTAAGAAGTCTAGAAGGAGCACTAGTACAGGCTTCAAGCACTACACACTGAGAAACACTGCTATATACAATACAAAACAATGTAACAGCAACAGTTTTTGTGGATAACATTATAGCTCACATACATTTTATAATTATTTTAATATATACTTCGATTAAATATAATACACAGAAAATAAAAAAACTAAAAGGTACCTTAATATTTTTTGTAGCTTCGAAACCATCTAACTGATTTAAAAGTTCAAGCATTGTTCTTTGTACTTCACTGTCACCTCCCGAACCTGCATCGATTCTTGAAGATCCTATTGAGTCTATTTCATCCATAAATATTATTGATGGTGCGTGTTCTCTATATTAAAATGTACAAAGAAATATAATTAAATGATCAAATGATACCAAAATATAAAAACAAACTTTTTAATCATATAAAAATCATTTCAACGTGTAATGTAATACATCATTAATTTTAAACATACTATTGAAAATTCAAATGCTATTATGCTGTGCCATTCATAATCTCTTCATTTTTTAAATATGTTATTAAAAACAGTAACTTATACAACCAGTTCTTATTTTAATACTCCATTATTTTTTACTTAAAAATAAAATCAATTTCAAAGGGAAAAATTAACATTTCTTTAAATTCATAGAAATGAAATTTTATATTTATGAAGCTTAACTCTTTCACAAAAGAGAATTGTAAATTTTTTAATTAAGAAAAGTAATTAATAAATCCAGTATTTATATTATTTAACAACAAAAAAATTTTTTAAAATTAAAAGTAACAAGGAAATAGTTCAAATTATAATATTAGACAAGAAACCCAACTTAATATTTGGAACGTCTTTTTCACAGTTTAACAAAGTTTAATATAATGTAAATATATAATACACTATTAACATTTCTTATATTTACTAAAACAAATACAACTTTCATTACCTTCAATATACTAGTTTTATTAACAAACCTAGATACACATTTAATAATAGAAGAACAAATTTTTATACAAAAATGAAGAATATGATTTCATACCTTGCCATAACAAAAAGCTCTCTCACCATTCGAGAACCTTCACCTATAAATTTTTGAACAAGTTCAGATCCAGATACTCTTATGAATGTACAGTCAGTGTGATGAGCAACTGCTCTTGCCAACAAAGTTTTGCCTGTTCCAGGTGGGCCATAAAGAAGAACACCCTATCAAAACATAGCATATAATAAATCAAGTGTACAATTTAAGCAACCAAATTTGATAAAACAGTACAAAATAAAATTTAAAAAAAACTATTTGCAACTTGAAGGGAGCCCTGTGACATTCTAACAGAATAACCAAAATTTACCCCCTCCTCAATCTCAAAAAAGAGAGAGAAAGCTTACATTATAGCTAAAACATTCCTTTTCCTTAACATTAAACTTTTTTTAATAGAGGTTGCTCCTTTTTTCTGTTTTTGTAATTACTTTATTTAATTTTATAAACATAATTTCTTCACTTACAAAGTTATAAGTTATGTAATTGCTGTGTCATGTATTTCCACTAAATAGAAAACCGGTTTTTTTTTTCTCCCACATTTAGGAACCTCTTCTTCACTTTTTTCACTGTTGAAAATGATAGTTTCTCAATTTAAAACCATACAACAGATTTTGCAAGCCGAAGACTGATGATTAGGGCATTATCACTGCAAGAAAGATATCAGTTATATCTTCATTAAAGCCAGAATACTTGGTGATTTTTTTCGTTTTAACACTAACTGATAGATGATTGGGGGCATCGTCATCATAATGGAATACAGTCTTTTAGAATTTCTTCACATATTCGATTAATAAAAAAATTTTCCTTTTTACTGGTGATATCTGAAAACTCTCAGATTTGGAGCAATAATCATCATGAAATTTTACAACTCACTAGAAAATTAAGCAAGTTTTTTTTTAGCCCAGAAGGGCTATTAGTTTCGTTCTGGCATTTTGCATTGGTTCACTATAAATGGCGTTTCACTTTTCAAACTGTTGCCACCAAATATTAGAGCTTTGCATTACATTTAAAGAAATTAAATAATGAAGAATCTGCATGAATGTACGTATGTTTCTCGCATTGTGAAAAAACAACGATACCTAGAGACATCAAATTTTGAATAACATAGTCTTCCATTTGAATATGCACATCTGGAAGCTCAAATTTAGAATTTGGATCCCCCCCGGGTCTGCAGACACATCCTGTCGTGACCTTTCAATGTTTCAAGTAATAGATTTTACCATGAAATATTTCTATTCCTAGATGGTCTTATAGTTACGCTAATTTCGAAAAGATCGTTTATATCTGCATTTAAAGTACACAAATTCCAAAATCCATTGGCTAAATGATGTGTGTACACTTTCAAAGAAAGAGTAATATGAAGATGTTATCAGTTACCAAAACTCTAATTTTAATAAGATTAATAACAAGACAAAATAATAAGCTTTGGAAAATTAAGGAATAGAATAATTTGTAACGATAGCTGAGTTTTCTTTTCTATGCTAAGGAAAATCAGTCTCAGCAATACTCATTCACTCAACACATACATGGGTCTTTGTGCTTCACTTATTGAGTACACAGCTGCATAAGATAAAAAAAAAAGGCTGCTCCCTACACCATTGCAAGGCCAAAAATGAAAATGCAGTTTCCTTGCTGGCACGCATTTAAAGCGGGTACACCCTCAGTCCATCCAATGTGAACAGTCACATAAATTTCTTACACATATTACTGTAAAATTAAAAGTTTTAAGAGTGTAATTATTGAAAGTAATTGGTCATCAATAACTTTTATTTATATTACAAAATTTCTTTATTTACAGAAAGAAAACACTACAAATAAAAAACATTATAGCAATATAAAATGACCAAAGAATAATCAAAATAGTGTGAAAATAAATGAAATTGCCATTAGCTAGATTAAACTATTGACATTTGAAATAGTCAACAGTTTGAATTGGATACAGTAATATCTAAATAAACATTCACATTCAGATATAAAAAACAAAGAAATTAGTTTTTATAGTCACTAAATCACGGCATTCTACAAGGTTCGTACACATTTCTGCACATGGAAATTAAGTATTTTTATGGACCATTAATGAAAAAATTAAGGGCCTATAAGCAAACAGAACCTGAATAAATTCAATTAAAAATATTATCTATGCCTAAACTTTGATAATATCATGCTAAAAATAAAATACATCTATAAATAGGATGCATTATTATTAAACACAGTTATAAATAAGTTTGAGAATAAAATAAATTTTATGAAATTTATCAAGTAGCATTAAATATTTTACACTTATAACAGTTGGACATACTTGAAAAAAGGTAAGTGACATTTTATTTACATTTTACTAACAGCTTTATGATGAATTTTTTTTATGTCTCAATTTGTCACACACTTGCTCAGTCTAGAGGTTTAGTAAATAGCACAGAGATTTTATGTCTTGCACTATACCTTGTTTATTTTTCAGATTCAAAATATTGTATAATAAGTCGCCAAAATGGAACTTTATAACATGACAGTTAAAAATAAAAATGCTTTATTTTAATGTTATTTTTTAAATATAATTTCAAAACATTACCATTACTTCAAAGAAATTTATCAATGTTACAATGTTTTAAAAAAAATCGTCGAAAAATTCCCAGATGTCAGAATTAAAAATTTTCTATAGAAACTCATCTTAAAATCATCAAAACGTTGATAAGTCACCAAATTTGGAAATCCAACGTCAAATTTAATAAATGAATTAACATCCCGAAAAGCAAAAAGTTGATAAAGAGCTTTTCATTAGGGAAAAAAAAAAAAGAAAGCATTTTAAAATGCTTCTGTTTCGCTTCTTGCTCAGAAACTTGAGTATTCCACCATTCATATTAGAAAAAGGAACAAATTATAACCCGTGAATCCATTCAAAAGATAACCATATTTGTCAGTAAATTGCCAAAAATATTACTCCAAAATGCTTACTCAAAATGGCAGTCGTAAAAACTTACAGAAATTTTATGTGATTAAAATTAAGTACCTTCCACTGATTTTGGCCAAAATTAAGGACTTTTAAGGACCAAAAATCGATTCCAAAAAACCTAAGGACTGTATAAACCGTGATTGTAGTCCGAGTGTCTCTTGAATGAGTCTCTTCTTCAACTATTCTTTCAAATTTGGGATCAGTAATGAGACATTTCCATGCATCTAAAACACCTATGATAGTTTTAGTTGGCCCAAAGACTGTAGGAAGTTGAATATCTATATCACAGGGTGCTCGTTTAGTTTTCTTGAATAAACTTTTTTGCCATATCCACTTGTGTACACCTTGATAGATATGTCATCATTATCTTCATCTTTTACATCACATCACTTGATGCACTCAACTTTTGTTTCTTCGCATGCACTTTCGACTATGCAATATTGTTCTATTGGTAATTATTTTATCTTTAAAATATAGACAACTTCCCATCAGTTTGAAAATAGGCATTAGGTGCTTCATGATATTATTCATTCTTTCGTTAATAATTCATCCTCAATATTAACCATATTTCTCCAACGCTAAATAAATATTATTTTATGTTAAATGTAAATAAATGTTACTAACTGTTAAATAATTGTTATTTATTCTGCTTCCTATTAATTATTAAAGGTTGCCACAATGATTTCTAATACTTTCCAAATTAATTTTAAATGTCACCAAAATACATGTGGTGCCCAATTTTATATTAAAGTAATGAAATCTTTACTTCTTTTTTTTATATCTGCCTTTTGATATCCAGGTATGTGATAGCTACGTACTACATGGATTGTAAATTAAAGCAACATTAATTTTAATAATTATCTAAATTATATAATAATTTGCTTTGTTTATACCTGTTTTTCAGTAAGCAGAAAATTTATGATAATAGCTAAATTCACATTTACCATAAATTGCATGGTTACAAATCAATAAAAATACATGACACATACTTTTGGTTGAGCTATTCCAAGGGCCTCAAAAAGCTCTGGATGTTTCACAGGAAGCTCAATCACTTCTTTTATTTCTTTTATCTGTTTGTCAAGACCTCCAACCATTTCATATGTAGAATCAGGAACTTTTTCAACCATCATAAGACTTACCAAAGGATCGACCTACCAAAATGATGTAAATATATTTAAAAAAAAACAATGTAAATGCAAATAAAACATATAAGATTCCCCCCCCCAAAAAAGTTTCAATTCATAACTTAAATGAGACTGTCATTCTAAGATCAATATGCTACAAGTCTCGAGTCAAGGTTTTGAAAATGGATTTTTTGATGATTTTAAATTCTGTATGCCTGAACACTTTTGAAATGGATATGACATTATAAAGTTTTTGATCACTCCAAAGTTTTTAAATTAAATTTTGAATACGACTTATAAACTAAATCTATTTGTAGTACAGAACAATATTTTAAAATTATAATGTAAAATGATGTAACCCAAAAAAAAAGTTAAATGTGGAATTCAGCGTTGCTTATATAAATTTCTCAGATGCATTTTAACTTTAATGTCACTTCTTCACAATATTTACATTTCTTTAAAATTTATACTCTATTTCATTATCTTTTTGTAATATGTACATTAATATTCCTTTAATTCCTACATTAATATTCCTCAAAACTTTTTTACCTTCTCTCTAAAAAAAAAAAAAAA
>KK113572.1:69965-83431 GCA_000611955.2 Stegodyphus mimosarum | reverse complement strand
AAAAAAAAAAAAAAAAAACAGAATATATGAAATTCATCAAGTATACATCTATGATTTGATTAACTCCTGACTAACAATAGATAACACAAATATAAAATTCAGGCTTCTAAACATTTGATGTGGATATCATTAAGAATAGTCCGAAAAAAGCTGTTATTCATTCATTACACTGAACACATTAAAATGCATATAACAAATAGAACACTCTGGACATCTTGAATTTTCCAGTTTCTCTTCTATTGAAATTCAATGCCATCAAATATTAAATAGCTTTGGCAGCTAGAACATAAAAACATATGCCATAAAAAATTCAGTCATATTATCTGATACGGTTACTTAAATTTACTTGATTCATGCATTTAAGTAAGCCTCAATGCATACAATTGTACACAGTAATCATTGAAAATAACTGATTGAAGCATGACAACAGAAGATGCTTATGCATTGTTTAGGTATGAATTTTTCTGTACAGAAAATATGTATTTATGTTTAAATATATATACATATTCACTAGCTTTCTCAAAGGAATAAGAATTTGTGTGATCAACAAATACTTCTTCTCTATTTAAAATTCTTAGGCATGTTTAATTTTTTTTCAAGTTCAAGTCCTAATTATTATTCCCCATCCCCCTAATTTAAAGTATTTGGTTTTTGAGAGCATTACATACATATCCTCTTCAGGCTCATTATGTATGCTGTCCCAGAGAAAAGAAAAAGTTCAAATAGAAATTAATACTTGAAGTTTAATTTGAGCAATGCATTGCTTAAAGAAGACTATAAATATATTTCTGCCTTGTATATGGCATACATTTACTAAAACACTCAATCGATTTCGAGGGCAACTTGCCTCCTCGTGCGTGGTTCTACCAGAGGATATTAAAAAAAAGCCGTTACTGAGGTTACTTTCCCTTTCTAGATATTTTGTTCTCCTGATGAGCAGGGACCTATAGCTGCCCTCAAAATCGATTGAGTGTTTTAGTAAATGTACGCCATATACAAGGTTGTTTCAGTGAAATAATAACATGTAATATTATTGTTAAAAGTTAATATAATGCTAATAAAATGTTAATGTTAACATAATGCTAATAAAATGGTTAAAAAAAATCATCTTCGACACCACGGATTGCATTCATACGTTGCAGTATTAAGTCACACTATTAGACCTACATTTAATAAATAGAACTTAACATTAAAACCTTATTTCAAAAAACTGTTTAATGTAAGGATATTAGTAGGACACAGGAGAAAAAATAATGAAGAAAAAAGAAAAACAGTAGAAATGTTAATTGACTGATCAATAGAAAATCTGCATAAAAAATTTCGCAATGAAAATTGCAATTTTTTAGTATCTCGTACAACATTTATATCTTTTCCATGTCCTTACACCTAGTACTGAGAACAGGAGTATATGTGCATGTACTGCATATTCTAATTTAAGTTAAAAGCACAAAAGTTGATTAGTTTAATGCATTATAGACAAATGATATTATATTCAAGTCATTATATTCAACTATAGTGTGTACTATAAAATCTATAAATTGTATGTATAATAACTGCACAAACTGTGATAAAAGAGTGGCAGTAAATATATCTAGCAAAACTGAAATCTTTAACTGGTATTCATGGGGGGGAAAGAAAAGAGATGAGGGGAAAAATAGAGATGAAAAAAGAAGAAATATGTGTTCCAAAGATATCTAAAGAGAAAAAGAATTGATCAATTGGGTTATTAATTGAAAAGTTTGAAGCTTATTTAACATATTTAAAAAAAAAAAAAAACCTGTCTTTACCACTAATTAACAGTTCTTAGCTTTATGAATGTGCAAAATTAACTTGAAATTAAATGAAGAGCTTCTACATTTTAATTTCTCACAAAATTATGCCACCAAATTCAGCAATGAAGTGCATATTATTCACTATGGAGGATCAAGAGCTCATATATTCTTCATACAGGTATCCCATATTGGTGGAGAAAATAAATCTATTTCCTTTTATACAGTCTCATCCAATTACGATCACTGTCCAAAAGTAATATGGACCCACCTGAAGACAATGTTTGAACTGCTGATATTCAGGTAAATATATGAATTCAAATATATATATATGAATTACATACGATAAAACAATAAAGAAAAGGATTGTTAAAAATATTCTTAGGAAACAACATGTCACTATTATTGTTATTATTATATATTGCGTTGTTTATTTTTACATCTGGGCTTCATGAGCTTGGAGAAATTATACTTCAGATCTTGGTGTAAATCTAAAATTGCCAAATATGGTCACGGGCCGCTACAACAAAAAAGTATAAAAAATGTTTCAGCATAAATTTTGATATGATCAAAAATAGTGCTATAAATGTCACTTGATTTAATTTAAGTATTGCTAACAAATATCCTGTTTTGAATTTTGGAGACAAAGCACTTCAAAGTTGATTCTGGAAGCTTTAATAGAGTTTAAAGCTAAGAAATTTAATTAATTTTGTATGGTAACATACTTGACAATTTGACTTTAACTTAACACGCAATAGCATTTACATACTCATTTATAGATCAAAAGGAAAATCAAGTAATTTTCCATTTATCTTTAACATGTATACCATAACAAGTGCTTTCATTTTTAAAGGAAATTATACACTTTGAATAATAATAAAAAAAACTGAAACGTAAGCATTTGACGAAAATGGCCAATAAATTATGAGAAATATCATATTAAACCTAATAGTGATAAAATAAGGCCTTGATTTATTACCACCTATTCTAAATACACAAAACTAATCAACCTAAAAAGTAATCTCTTAGACATATGAAAAAAGATTTTAACTTAGGGACCCTTTTCTGTTACAATGACAAATGGTTAAACTATACAGTTTATGTTATGTTCATTAAATCACAATAAATTTCAACTATAACGTATATAAGTATCTTAAAATTTACAACAAAAAGAAGGTGGAAAAACCTCACCTTATTTGGAAGAATTTTATGAAGTGTATAACTATCATTTCTAAGAGCAACTCGGCTGTTAGGTGTTACGTCATTAATATCAATATTTTTGTCAATATCAACCACAAATTTTCCTTCAGGATGAACCTAATTAGGGAGGGGAAAAAAGTAAACATTTGACTACAAAGACATTTATATTCAGAACTACAACATATAGCATTTTATTTCAGTTATAAAGGATTGAAATATTAATATTTAAGAAATGCATGATGCATATGAAATACTTTGAGAACAAACAATTATATGCATATAATAAGAAATTATACAGTGCCATGCTTTGTTTTGTGCTAACATTCGATTCCCTACGGTCACAGGAAGTAATCTTAATTATAATAAACAAATAATAAGAAATAAGGGCCCCTGTGAAATGGTCCTTTTATCTCATAAATTATATTTCACTACACATTTTAAATATTGATTTTTTATACATTTTCCCTTGTTATTTTTTAAAATTTTGTTTATTAAAATCTAGTATCTGCATTACCTTCTAAAAATTTCATTCCGTTTGTTTTATAAATTATGTAACAGGAGTTAAACTTTTTTACCTGATAATTCCTTTTTAATGAAAATATGCTTGATATTACTTCAAGTGCATAAAGTATACACCTCTTACTTTCCAAAATGCATGAGTTTGAATGTATATATTATTTAATGAATTGAGTCTGAATTATGAGATAAATAAAGGGACAGAGGCAAAGCTGCTTTCATTTTATTTGAAAAAAGGAGTTTTATTTTGGGCACATACTAATTTGAAGAGCAAAAATACATTTATGTATTCTATTTACCTTTACAAGGACTTTCTTCTTATCCATTGGTTTTACAACCTCTCCAACATAAGAACCCTGTTCTTGTAGCAACTGCAATTCTTCACGAAGCATGCGCACTGTAAAAATTATGCTTAAAAATTTAGTATCTAATGCAAACAATTAAAAACTATTATTATTCTAGAAATAACACCAGTAAAATTAGAAACCACTAACCCTTAGCATTGAGTTCATTTCGCTGGGCTTGTAGGCGTCTTAAATTCTGGGTCTTTTCAGATACGATAAGCTATGATAAATAAACACATATGCTCTTAGAAAAGTTATGAAAACCGGTGACATGAACGCGAAGTATATAAAGTTGGCTAAAAAAATAAGTACGAAATCACTGTTTTTACGTCTCTTAAACTACTTACTTGCAATTCTTCAATTTTTGTAATATAATACTGCTTCAGTCCTTCCCCTTTAACAGCTTCCTCCACATCCATCTAATAAAAATTTCATTATAATTTTAAGGTTCACAAAATTGAAGTTAATTGAGCAGAACAATATATTAGCTGGTATTAAAAACAAAATCTCTTTAAAACACAACAAAAGCGGTCTCGTATCAATAACGAAATACGCATAAAAGGAAAACAGAACATTCGATTACACATTACAAAAGATAAATACCTCTTTCATAACAAACAAGAACATAATTAAAAAGCTAAATAAATAAGTATAAACTATTACTTGATCTTTCTCAACTTTTATTTCGACCATATCCGCGATTTGCTGTTTCATAGACTACGTAGTTGAAGTGAAAGTTACAACAAAGAACCTCATTGGGTTCTTATCATGGTTTACCACTTTCGTAACATTCAAAAGATCTATGGAACAAAATGCATTATTTCCGACTCATTTTATCCAAAGATATTTTGATCCATAAATTTGAATATTAAATATTTATAGAGAGTTCAATTAATGCTATATCTAAACCAGAAACCTATTCAGAAAAGTTATCTTCT
The DNA here is from genome assembly GCA_000611955.2 of Stegodyphus mimosarum. Classification (NCBI taxonomy): domain Eukaryota; kingdom Metazoa; phylum Arthropoda; class Arachnida; order Araneae; family Eresidae; genus Stegodyphus; species Stegodyphus mimosarum. Next base: position 78,664 of record KK113572.1, on the reverse strand, counting down.
TCAGTCGGATTGCGCACTCTATGTAACGTAATGAATTAGTAATAACGCAAGATCAGTAAAATAGGATATTTTAGAAACCTTGGTAATAACGTAACGCAGTAGTAACGTAAGGAATGCAGTAGTTACGAATGCAGTAGTGACGTAATGAATGAGGCATTACCTTGGAGATGGAAGGTCTTGGGATGGGAGATCTCTTTGATAGAGTTTTCGACGGTTTTATTTCGACGATGGTGGCCGGTGTCAGAATATGAATGTCTCTTTTCTCTAGCAATTTCTTCAAAAGTGTTAAATTCCCCTTTTATTCTAAACTTTGTTTCAAAGTATGCATAATTTAATATGCATTGAGATAGGGGTGTCAAACGTGTATAATTTATTTATATTGTATATCAGTTTGAAGTAAATTAGAGAGGATAGTAATACTTATTTTATTTTTTTAATTTTTTTAATATCATGCTTTTCAGCTAGCCTGAATTTAATTGCATTATGTTTAAAAAGCTAAATTTTACTTATATGTACTTAATCTGTTTAATCAGATAATTTTTAGCTAAATTTAACATACCTGTACCACATACTATACATACATAATGAAAATTTAACATACCTAACATAACATAAAAAATAGCAAGTGAAAAAAAATCTGAAAGGATTCAGATTTTAGATTACGTCCAAAGGGATCTTGCTTAATAATATAATAACTTGCCGAACGAAACAAACATTAAACTAAACCCAATACGAACACAAAAACCAACCCAATATAATTCCAATAGTCAACCCAATACAATTCCATTAATCCATCCAGTACAGACCCAATAACCAACACAGTACAATTCCAAAAATTCTAATAGCCAACCCAATGCAACTTCAATTACCAACAAAGAAACATAAGCACTAAATTGAAAAGTGAATCGGACATTTTTGTGAAACGACGCAAAACGCCCAAACGAAAGTAATAGTCCTTCGGGACTACGTCCCTTTGGACTAATAAACACATGCTCACCAGATAACATAAATAAACACATGCGCTCCACATCCATGCACCAAATATTATGTTTAAAATACTAAATTTAATTTACATGTGCTATATATCATGTTTTATTTTAAAACTTAATCGTATGTCGCTGAAACCATAACTTTGGCGAGCTTGGTGACCAAAAAGTCACCAACAGGTTCTTTTCGGAAGAAAACCACCTTTATGAGAGAAACACAAGATTGTCGGTTTTGATTTACTTAATTTCGATATCTAATACTCAGAACAAAACATATCTTCTGCGCAGGAAAACTTGAGAAAGCCTTTTTCATGTGTATTTGTTACTCAGAAAACAAATGCTCAATGCAATCCAACTGCCGCTGAATCGCGGCCGTTATCGTACGTACCTCTTCTGGCTATCGTGAAGTAAATGCAAAGAACCTCTATGTAAATACATATTCATTCTCAGTACATATTCTTTGGTAAATGTGCCCCAAAGGCAAATAAGGTATGAAAGGTCCTGCCAGAAAAGACTCCGAAGAGAGACTGTTAATGTGAAAAGAAGGGCCAGAAACATGACAGACCGGAAGTAATGGTAGAAATCATGAATTCGGAGATACTGGACTATTCACTGCTATAAAATTAAGCTTTAATTGTACTTATTCGACCAGTTCTTCCTTATTCTGCCCTGCGTGAACCACAGCCCTAAAAACAGAACGAAAGAAAATTGAAATTCTACAGATCAGAATTTTACGTGCCATGGTACGTTCGCAACACTATTATTCACGTAGACTTAAAGATTCGAGAGCAAATACTTATGGATTCACACAATTTTTTTGAAAAAATGGGAAATTCCTCATATCCTCACTCACGTGAAATAATTAATTAGGATTATACTGATGAGAGTGTAGTAAATCGACCTATGCAAGGCCAACTAGATATCTACTATATCTAGTTGGCCTTGCCTAGGTCGATTCACCATAATACTAATTGGTGATTGTATATATGTATTATAATGTCACTATTATTTCATTCAATTATTTTAAACTACTTACTAACAAAGCTTATGGACTTTGTGGCTTGGTAGAGCTAATTATGGACTCTGCTTAAAATTTATTCGTAAAAATTTTTTACTTGCAAAGATATGGACTTTGTGTCTGGTCTAGCAGGCTATGGACTCTGATAATAACTTTTATATTATTCTTATCATTGTTATTATCATTATTATATTATAAATATTTGTGTGTCAACTGCCTTTCACGGTAGTAATTCTTCCTGAAATGCCCTCAGTTACATATTTAATCAGCATTTACAAGAATTTCACCATAAATTTTAACTATTCAAAAATTTGAAAATTTCAATGATTTGTGTCTATATTACATTCTATGTTCAACTCATATTATTTAATTTGTGAATTTCAACTTGTAAGATATGCGCGCTCGTTCTCCTTATGCAGTTTAATTGTTTTCACGAAACCTTGACCCCCTTTCCACGGCCGCAGTATCTTCGCCTTCGGGTGGGTGCTTTCAAGGCCAGTTTCAGGACATATAGTTGGCCTTGATGCTTTCGCACCTTGATTTATTTACATACGCAATTGGCCTAAGTCATGTACAAAACGAACTAGTTAAAATCCTCTAATGTGATTGTGTACCAGTATACCAGATACTATTAGGATCAGGATTGGCATCTTCCAAAACAGTGTCTGTCTGCTTGTGGCTTATTCTTGATTGGTTAAATTTCTTCAGTTTCCCGGCGGGTTTTAGGGAGTGTGTTAATACTTTATTTTTCCTTGTTTTTACGCAACATAGGAAATATTAAACAGTGTTCGTTTTTTTTTTAGAATAAATTAAAGTTTATTATATTCATGTGTCTCGGTACCTTTTAAAATCAATAGAAATTGAAGATTTGAGTTTGAACTATGTCTTTAATTGATATTCTTTTTGCTGCGTTTTTTGTTTGGGTTCTGGTGTGTTTTTTGTATGTAATTCTAGCAGATGCGGATATGACACTGCTGTATTATCACAAATTTGGATCTCGAAATGGTAACAATTCAGTTATTTTTTTTCACTTTACATTTTATAAATGTATATAGTTTTGCAGGGAAATTAAATACATAGCTAACTGATATTCAGTTTTTTAAACACTATCTGTGTGTTAACTCATGTGCTTGATATATTTATAAGTTTTTTTTTTCTCATTTATAATATTTTGTTTCACTATTCTTAAAATTTATATTGATTAATTTTAAAACTGTGTACAGAGTGTTAACAAGAGTTTTAAAGGTACTGTTATGTTACGGGGACGAGATTCAGAAATGCATGTATGGATGTATATGCATATATGTGTATATGTATGCACACACATACATTTGTATGTACATATGCACACATGAAAGCATACGTACATGCATACACACATTCTCGGAAACAGACAGTACTGTTTTAAATCATTAAGACATTCAAAGAAAAACATTTTATTAATTAAGTATCCAGTTTATTCATTAAAATTCATGTTGAAGAAGACTGTGACCTGTTTGTTTTCATACAGTTTATCTTAATTTCCAATTTAATTTTTATCTTCATTATAAAGGTTTCCTATATATATATGTTTTCCATCAGTAGCTGGGCACTGTCTCGTTAAGCAAATTTCATTATATTTAATTATAATGGTAATATGTGTGTATCCTGTATAGTTTCTGACAATAAAAGACTCAATAAAGTTGGTTTTAATGAATATTAGTAACATCTGGGTATTATGGGCAATAAGTTTCGGCTCTAGTGTAGAATTGGGTGCCTCTTCGATTGGCGACAAATTTTGTTCAGTTTTGGTGATGAAACCCAATATCCAGTTACCATGATAGTTTTAACTTGGTTTTAGCTTCCTGATTTTTTTTTAAGTGAAAATAGATCAATGTGTACACGGACAAAGTCAAGGCAGTACGCAATGCCTAGTTTGTGCAATTCTCTGATTTTTTTTAAAGTGAAAACAGATTAATGTGTACATGGACACCGAGTTTGTGCAATTCTTCGACTTTATTTTGGTTTTGTGTAGCGGCCATCTTGAAATTGTGCCTTCCTAGTGCCGATTTTGGCATAAAAAAAGAATCGTCAAGAAAACAAGGGGCACCCAATGATAAACTTTTACCTAAGATTCTTATTTCGGTATTGAAGCTATTGTATTAGATTGCTTATTGAATTTTACGTATAATTAAACATTAACTGATTTTTCTATCTAATTTAAGTGTTCACATTTTTCTTGATGGTGGATTATGGTTTGATTTCATGAATAGGAAAACTTATCGAAAATAGCAGTCTGATACGTATTAGACCAAAGTCTGTTATAACACTTAATAAGTCGCATTTTATTTTTCTTATCAACCATATTAATGAATATTCGTTATTCTTTCTGGTTGTTCAAGTATCTATTTTATTTCTCCCCTTTGCCATTACTTGGTTTTCTATGCCATGTTTGATGTCTGAAATTTGGCTAGCCTGTTCCTGCTGCCTTAATATCTTACTTTTGCTCATATGCATTTTCTATAAAACTGCATCCATTTGTCATCGTTTGTTTTGCGAATTCTAGTTATTTATATTGGACCTTAATTTTAATCGAAATTGTGAGATACAGTGGATATATAAGTTATATCTTTTTGAACAATGAATATTTTGGTACTTTCTGATTACCCACACCCTGATTTAAACATTGAATTAGTTCTCATAAAGATATAATCGTTTTATAGTTAATGTAAAATCTTGTGCCTGACTGCAGGGCTGCAACTAAAGTCTATGCAAGCAGTGCAGCAGCACTGGCTGGCAGGATTTATAGAATTTAGGGAGACGCTGGGTGACATTACTTGAGAGTCGCAGAGATTGCATTGGGTGTTGAAAGGCGTAGTGCCGGCAGTCTTTTTGCTATTTAAACATTTTGTGGTAAGAATAATTATGAAAAATTCTTTCTTAGCTATCTAAATGGGATAAATACAATTTCATACTTGCTGTAAGGATTTATAGAATTTAGGGAGACGCTGTGTGACAGAATCTGAGAGTCGCAGAGATTGTGCTGGGTGGTGAAAGGCCTGGTGCCAGCAACCTTTTTGTTATTTAAACATTTTGTAATAAGAATAATTAGGAAAACTCTTTTATTTAGCTATTTAAATGTGATAAATCAAATCTCATATTTGCTGAATCCGTGTCATTCATAAGGAATGGTGATATTAATTTATGCTTTTGATATATGAAACTGTATTTCTAAATGAAATATTCAGTATTAATATTATGAAAGCTGCAGTTGAATAGTATCCACCGGCTGTAAAATAAACCATGCAGATCCCCCCACTTATAAAATTTATTTCTTATTAAGTGCTTCTTTTGTTATTATTAATTATCGGAATAGTCCTTGTGAGTCATAAAATTATCCAAGCAAATGTTTTTTTATTCTATTCACAAAGTAACCAATGAGTGACTTTTTGTTTAGGTGTGGATAATCAGAATGTACCAACATTTCTTAATATCTTGGAAAATTGAATATTTTCTCCACCTTTCTGACAGAATTGCATATATACCATCATTAGTCTCCTTTTTTTTATAACTGGTGGTTGTGGTAAGTAAGATTTGCTTTATAATTGTTTAAAGAAAGGGTGCAAAGTATAACTGCAACAAATTAAACATGAATAAGAAAATGATATGAAAAATTAAGAAATGCAGTATTGAGATGTGCCAAAGTCTGCTAGCAAATTACATATGATTTATAAATGTATGGTGTATTATTTGATGATTAAATTAACTTCAGGGAGAAATCTGTAAACTCAGGTATCTGTTATACAGTTAGAAGCTCCGACATGTAGAATGTCCAATATCCAGAATGATATACTATCTTGATCTCCAGACCATTAGCCAAAAAATAAACAATTGATATAAAATCTGGAATCGTTGAAGTTCTGACTGATTAGAAATGCCAGATATGTTTCTGTTAGGATAATTTTACTATTATTTTAAGAATGACTTAATTGAGGCACAGAGAAAGAGCTCAAAATGTAACATTAAAATCCTAACTAATATTATAAATGCGAATGTGAGTTTGTTTTGCTTTCACACCTTAATTACTTAACCTATCATCATGAAATTTTCAAGAAATATTTTTGATATATTACAAAAGGTTATAAGGCTATAAAATGTAACTTATCTGTTGAAACTTTTAACTAGATAATAGGTTTTATAGCTTAAAATGATTGCCATTGTATAAACATTAAATGTTGAAAGTTTTGTAATGATAAGGTAAACGATGTAAAAGTTTGTCTGCGTGCGCAGGTGCGTGGCTTAAACCACGCAAACATTTTATAGCCTATAACCGTTTCTAATGTATCAAAAATATTTCTTGAAAATTTCATGATGATCGGTTAAGTAATTAAGGCATGAAAGCGTAACATTTATTAAGCGTTTATTAAAGCATTTATTAATTTTCATTTGTTTAATTTATTACTTAAAATCCTTCAGGATTTCCGGCTTTTGTCTCTTCTTTCACAAACATTTTTCAGTCATGAGGAAATATACATAGCAGTGTGTAAATACAAAGTATCTGCGGCTTATAGGTATTGAAGAAGGGCGGTATTTACTGAAATTTTACATGGAGTGTATTTTTAACTTAAAAAATTAGGAATAGTAACTAAAATTTTATCCTGATTATCCTGGTCAGGCATTAAGGAAAAAAAAAAAAAAAAAAATTTTTTGTAGGAAAAAAAAAAAAAAAAAAAAAAAAAAAAAGAATTATTTTCTTTACTTTTCAATAGTCTTAGAAACTTATTTAAGGACATCAATGTGAGTGAAGCCGCAGCTAAAAGCTAGTAATTATATAATTTTATTAATACAAATTGCAAACCTTTGAATTACCAGAAAATAATACCATTGCATTATTTCAGTAAAAAATAAAATTGTGAATGATTTAATTTATAGTTTTAGACCAGGAATAGGCAAACTATGGCTCATGGGTGAGCTCCAACCTGCAACAAACTAAAAAGTTATATTATATTTATGATATTACTGTACAATATATAATATCGTATGTTAAATATTTCTGTATTACTATACAGTATAAGTAAACAAAAAAATTATAAAGCTGTCAGTGATGGGAAGTTTGTTAAATAATGTGGGCTTCAAGTGTGGGATATTTTAATGCCCATATGAGAAAAAGGATTTGGAGACTGTAAGCTTATCTCGAGAAAAAAATGACTCCTATTGTAAAAGTCTTAAAAAAATCTGACATCGCAGTCTTTGACAAAGTCAAAGACTGGCCAGTTTAAATTCTGCTCGATACCTGGAGATGAAAGCACAAATATAAATGATACTGCTCAACTATTATTATTTATAGGAGATGTAGATGAGAACATTGAAATAACTGAGAAACTAGCATGCATGCGGTCATTAACAGAAACTACAGTGGGATGTGATATTTTATGCGAATTTCTGGAAGGACTTTCATATTTGAAATTAACTATAATAAACAAACATATGTAATATTATGACCAATGGAGCATTCTGTATGAGAAGAAAAAAAATCTGGGATTCTTGGACTCTTTAATCAAAACTATCCTGGGAACAGTGTTGTCTTTCTATATTGTACTTTATATACAGATGCTTGTATAAATTTGTATTGAATATGAAACCTGCATATGATATAATCACGAGGTTTGTAAATACTACTATTTGATCTCGTGGACTTCTAACTCACGGCAGTTTCGAGATTTTATTTACTCTGCGCAATCTTAGTACTCTGATGTGTTGTATTGCGCAAAAGTAAGGTGGCCTAATGCAGAATGTGTTATTGAACGAATTGCCCAATGTGTAATGCTGCATTATGCAAATAATGCTTTTTACCCTGTACCGTACAATTTAAATCTATTTCATATAATAAAGTTTTCCAGAATAATAGGTGTGCTTATAATAAGTCGATCGCTACAGGTGGGCCTTTTATCTTAAAAACCATTTGTCCCCCCCCCAAAAAAAATGCCAAATTTATTGTATTTATGACATATTTTATTTACTTTAATAGAAAACTGGATAAAAAAAATTTTTTTTTAATTCGTAGTAGTCAAAGGATATAGGAAACCAGAAAAGTTTTGCTAAAGATTGCTCATATGAGTGATATCAATATCATCATGTTTATGTGTACAAAACAGTCATCTTGAGCTGCCAACACATGGTGCAGTATATATGGAAAATAGAAAATAGTTTGACGGGATGCAGTTGTCTAGCAATATTAACAGAAATGAAAGACAAACAGAATTTTGTTGGGCAAATTGTTGAGATTTATATAGGCTCATCATTTGATGAGACTTTAGTAACAGATGTATACATTTTTTATAAATGTATGAATAGACTGAATAGATATCACTTTTGGAATGGAATGCTGAATGTGAAAAGTACATAGGTCTCTTGTTCTTAATTTTGAAAGCCTAGTGCTGGTTAAAAAGGGCTGTTTTGCTATCATTGCTTATTACCACTATATTCTGGTAGCTACAGTTAAACACTTTGCTTCTTATTTTAGGAGGCTGAATAGCTGCAGATCATCTCCAAACTTTGATGTCATGTTCTGGTCAGGGGCACATGTAAGATTCTGTTTGCCACTTATTCAGAAAAGTTACTTCAACTGAGGTACAACTTTTAGCAGGGTGCAAGCTCATTCTCAGCAAATGATGTACTTGGGTCAAGGACTGAATTGCTCAGATAAGAATAAGAAT
>KK113572.1:37093-69896 GCA_000611955.2 Stegodyphus mimosarum | reverse complement strand
TGACAGCAGACATCTAAATTAGTCATTTGGTATACATATATATATAAACCACTAGATGAAAAGGATGTATTGAACTTAATTGCATATAAACGCTCCAAGGAATCATTTGTAGCATTCTTAAACAACCCAAACAAATTTATGCCTAAAATTCAGGAATTGATGTTAATAGCAAAACCATAAAAAAACTTAAACTTACTAAATAATTAACTCCTCCAGTGAATGAATGAGGAAATGGCTGACAAAAATCCAGAAAATAATGAAATCTGGATTAATCCACAAAAGACTCATAAAAGAACTGTTAAGTCACATTACAACCAGGTTTCGAACATTTTCCACAAAAGATGAAATGCAACAGGAGACTTAATGGGGAAACTGTAAATCACACAACAGCCAGTAAAGGAGCATGTGCTGTAAGTTTTATTAAGCCACAGAAAACATTTAATGAAATACTTCTTATCATTTTGGAGGGGAAAGTTAACTGGAAAGATCTAAAAATAACAAATGGAACCATTATATGTGAAGAAGATAATAGGGTACCTAAAAAGTGAAAAACGTAAATATTAAATTCCATGATGCTCGTGATATCGTAAGGTTACCAGATTTTTCAACATGCAGGCATACCATATTGTACATACATCGTTAAGGCAGATACTGTACAATGTCTGAGATCCAGATTCATTGGGACTTCGGCAATTCCGGATTTGGGATTTTTCTGGATATTAGATCATCAGTTTAAATCTAGTAAGATGGCATGTAGAAATTATAAAATTAAGAATATGAAATCGTGATTTATGAAATAATAAGGCATTTATGCTATATAATGCATCAAATTTTATGAAAGAGGCTTAATATTTATTTGTTTACATTATTAAACATTTCTCTTAATATAAGTTGTTTCGTTTTTTTGTGTTAATACTTTCTCTTTTACTACTGTAGACAGGTATAATTTCTTATTCAGTTACAAAGTTCCATTGTTCAAGTTCTGTAATTGCTGCGTCGAGAATTCTGATGAACTTGTGAATCGAAATGTTTTCATTAACCTCTCGGTCGTTTCTTCACTATCAATAGCGGTATTTTTTGGATCTTGAACCATAATACAGATTACTCTGTTCAATAATTGATTCATGATTGGGGTATTGCCATTGCAATAAAAAACTTCTATTATATCATCTTCATTTATAACCGCTTCTCCACATTTCTTTACAAAATCCATTAATTGGAAAATTTCATCTTTGTTCTGAGATATCCTAAAACCTTCAAATTCGCGGCTATCATTTTCATCATTCTCACCATGAAATATGGTAGCTGGCCATAAATTATGGTTAGCATTTTTTAAACTCGCTGGAGACACATCGTCCCATCATCTTGTGATGCTCCACGCAGTAGATGTTATGCTAAAATATTTTTCAAATTACTGAATAGTGTTGCCATTATTCAAGAAATTTAACGTAGACTTAAAAAGTTCTACCTTATATTTGTATTTCAGCATCCGCACTATTCTGATATCTATAGGCTGAATGATGGACATACAATTTGGAGAAAAGAATAATATAGATACGCTATCTTTCAATAAAACTTTAAATGAAATATGAGCCATACACTTGACTACAATCAGGCCAATTTTTGGATCATCAGGTAAACCAACCGAATTCATATATTGCCGAGCCTTTGGTAGGAAATGATTTTCAAACCATTCGTTCATTAATGCTTGTGTCATTCATGCTCTTTTACTTGCACAATATATAACGGGAAAATCTTTATTCCTTTATATGCTCGAAGTCACGTATTCTTAATGATTACGAAAAGTTTACACTTGTGCGTTGTTACAGCATTTGCGGATGCTAAAATTGTTAGTCTTGCTTTAAAATCTTTGACACCAGTTGGAGACTTTTCTATGGAGGTTGCCCAAGGTATTTTGCAGTACATATTGCCAGAAAAGGCCAGTTTGATCAGCATTATAAATTTATTCTGGAGATAACTTTTCACTGTTATTGAGTTCGATAAATTCATCTGCAAATAGTTCAGCAGTTTCAGTACCAGCTGTCATGAGATTGGCGACGAAAGACACGTTGTTCTGCTACATTTTGTCTTGCTTATATCACGCAATGATACGATTAAGCCTGAATTGCATTATTTTAGTTATTTATTATACTTATGTCTATTTCTTGTACATGCTTAAGGCTTACCTGAGTTCTGAATAAATAATTTCACACATATACTTAAGGCTTATTGAGGGCTGACACTAGATATGTTACTGCCTGATGCAGTCTCTATGGGTCCTAAATTCTTTCAATATTATGTAAGATATGGAAACTTATGGGTTTGGAATTGAAAAGCTGAAGGCTGAGTAAGTGTAAATATTCATGGAATAAAATTTTAAAATGAGGTCCTAAAATAAAGGAAGCAAAGTTCTTCGTATCTTTGCAAATAAAAAATAAATAAAATGAGGGCCTCGAAAATGGTCAAGTCTCAATATGAGGAGAACTGCCATTTAACATCATAATGTATTATTCTTGGTCTGTTGACAGTATAGTCAATTGTAGGATCCTAATTACTGTCAAAACCTAACTATCCTACATTCAACTAACCAGAAAGCTGAAGTAACCAGAAAATTTTAGAACATTTTTTATCCTCGAAAAATTTAGAGATTTATGACACCATTACAGAGCTTGTTATTTACTAGCTTGTATACATTGTACCCAAGCTGTTTGACGTATTGCCAAAACTGGATAAGCTCTATGACACAATACAATCATAAGAATTTCCCCTTCCTTTTATGTAAGCCCAACTAATTCTCAATAAGCTGGTTTAATTTTTGTAATCCTTTCATAAAGGAGGATATAACAGCTGTTTTCTCATCACATTTTGAAAGAAATGATTTATATTTGGGGCCTGCCTTTAATGGGACAGCATGCCGTAGGATATTTTCTAAGTTACAGGATCCTGGCATCAAAAAAGGCTGATGTGCGACTATATTTGAAAATGGATAAACAATCACAATACAACTTGAAAAATTGCTATCAGCAATTTAATTTTTATATGCTATATCCATAATTTGTATTTGCTTATGTAAAGAATGATTTATTCCATTAAACTTCTGCCAGAATGACTGGTGCAAATTTCATGACATCTCTGCTAACATCCATTTTTGGTGGGATTTCATAATCGGATAAGATTTTAGTTTCAAGTTTAAGATGTATAAAATACACTGATTCTTATATCTGAAATGAATTTTTTCCCCCAAAATCTTTTATAATTTTAAATGTAGGCTTTTGATATTAAAGTTGGTAACAAATAAAATAACTTTTTAAAGACTGGATTTTTTTTCCATGCATTTGGTTTTTCTGCCGTGAATTCTAATTTTTATATGCTTTACTATCCAGGATTTCATTGTGTGTAGAATTCAAAGTTTCCTGAGCTTTCCAAATAGTCAAGCCTTTACTGTACTAATTCTAGTGATTTCAGGATAGATGGAATTAGATATATTATTAAAGAAATTAATTTCATTTCCAACTTTCAGATGAACTTCTTTGAGTTGTTTGATAGAGAGTGTATCAAGTAAATTTGGCGTTAAGTTCATAAGTTGGAACACCATAATGCTAGTCGAAATCCGGAAGGAAGAAGAGAAATATATCCAACTGAAGTAATCAACACATCAGCATCATTCCGAAAACTTCAGGAATAAAGTCTTTTCTTCCATGAAAATTCTGAAAAGGGGGACTGTGCTTATATAAAAAACAATGGGCAGAGCAAAGCAAACATGAATGTAATGCTATGTGTTGAGAAAAATAGTAATGAAGCATGAAAAAGTAAGGTATTAGAATTTTAAAAGTGCTAGAAAGGCAAACTGGATTGGAATTAATGTCATTAACCGAAGAAGAAAAAGTTTTTTGAATATGAAAAACTTCAAAGTAATCCAGTTCACCAACTGAATTTTGTAGATACTTAAATAGATAACTTTCACAGAATCAAAGTCAAAATTATGATTAAGTTTCCAACTATGGTTAGCTGTTGAAGATTTGTTTATGTCTGCACTTGAATATAATATTTGCTTTTCTAGACACAAATTTTAATGCCTCTTTAGTTTAGCCGATGTATCTCACCACATAGACAAGATATGTTATAAATTCCCTAAGAATTAAAATCAGAGATGGAATCTTTAAGAAACAAACAATTTTTACTCATAGTGAGATATTGTTGAACTTCTATAGAATGTATGCAATTTTGTGACAGCTAGAAGGATGAAATGGAATGATGACATGAATGAGAGAAAGAACCCATGTTGTACTTAGCAGAGCAACATGTTTAGCATGGGGAGGCAAACAAGCAGAAAAGATTTATGTTAACACTTGTGCTGAACTTAAATGAATTTTTCATACATGGTCATCACATCTTACTTCTCTGCAGAATGTTTCACTCCTGTACAAGAAGGATTTGTGACTGCCCTCAATATTGATGAAGTTTTATTTAAAATCTATGCCATATAATGCATTGTTGCTTAATTTTAAGTTTGGCATGTCTCTCCTTCAGTTTGAATTAGTTAAGTGTTTACATTATATATTTGGCGGGGAGATCTAGTTCATTGAATGCAATAATATAAATAGCACTTCTTCACTAAACATATTGGTGAAATAATGTATTTGATGATAAATTGATATTGTTGATGACATTAAGCCTAGTTTTTTTTTTTTTTTTAATGTTGAAGAGACCAGTGCATAAATCTTCAGCAACATTTAAAATTTATACCGCATAGATTAGGCAGTTAAGATTTCCGATTCTGGCGTCTAAACACAATGTCAAAACCATTCGTTGTGAAAAACAGTGTGTTGATTCGTGTTACCTATAATAGTTTGGCAAATCAAAAGGATGACAATGATCTTATAATTGGAAATCAAACCAGGGAACTTGTAAATTCTTTGAAAGATCATGAGAAAAAAGAATTTTTTCAATGTGTTAGAAAGTACTTTTCCTCAGCCTGTGATTACATTGTAAGGAAGTTTCCTTTGCAAAATGAAGTTCTTTTAAATGCTGAAGTGGCAAATTTGAAACAAATTGAAAATTCATCTTTTGAAAAGATTCGTTTTTTATTAACAATTAAAGAAATTTAAATATTAATAAAATTTTAATTAAAGTTTAAATTTCCGTTTTTGTTAACAATTAAAGAAAATGAATGCCATAATGATGCTTTAGATGAACTACAAAACCAATTTTCTGCTGCACAGTTTGAACACTTTGCCAGTTCTGGAGAAGACAGACTTGATGTTCTCGTTGGTACCTTAAAAAGAATAAAAAGAGCTGATGGAACACCAAAATATGATAGACTAGCAAGAGTTTTATGTGCTATTCTCGTAATTCCACACAGTAATGCTGAGTGCGAGAGAGTCTTCAGTGTTGTGAAGAAAAACAGAACTATGTTTAGTTCTTCAATTTCACCAAAAACTCTAGAAAACATTTTAATTGCTAAATGTTATGAGGAAACTAATTGCTATGTCAGGAAATTTTCCAAAGAATTTTTGGCTAAAGCCAAAAAATGCACTCTAAATTCATTGCAATAATTTTTTTGTGTAACATTAAGTTCTTGTTTTATGTTTCCTAATAAATTTTTTAGTTACTACTTAATTGAGATTTACTAATGTAAGTACAATTTTCTTTTTTCTATTTGTATAAATTATTTTTTTAATATCAAAGCATGATATTAATTCTTCGTGTTCTTCTGAATTTTGGAGAAATCTTCTGAATTTTTATCTTTAGAGGTTGGCAGGTATGATATCTACTAGGAATTGATGAAAGAGCTGCCTTGACCATGGAAGGAGGTTGAAATCATTCTCTTGAAGCATCATGTGATAGGCTAAAAAATCCATGCAAGGAACTTTTTTTTTTATTGGGAACTGTCTGTTTTGTAGTTGGATTAATCTGTAGAATATGAAAATGGTATCCCAATTGCCCTTTACTAAAAATTAATAGGTACTGCAAAGCATCATAAAATTTATGAGTATCTGCTAAACGTGTCAGTGTATTATCATGTGCTCGTAACACTATATCTCGCATGGGTTGGCAGTAACCAAAACATCAACTTCATTAATTGTTGGTGCATTATAGTGCCTTTCATATTCACCAGGTGGAGTTTGATCAGCATGAATGACAAATTTATAATTGTCTTGAGACCAGTTTTTTATTGCAATTTTGAAGGTATTTATCAAAATGTTGTGGTCATGTAACATTCTTAGAATTTCCAATACTGTATCTCTCTCGACTCCATCAATATACTGACAACGACGGCTTACTTCATTTTCTTCTTGACCCATAAAATAAACTTGCAAAAATTTATGTGATTCATTATCTGTTGGAAAAAGTGAACCAATTTGATAATATATATAGCCTTGTGTGGTAAAAGTTGGTGAAAACCCATTTTTATCTCTTTGTCTACTTCAAAAGATGTCATTTGGAAGCAAGAGTTGTACTTTCTGATTTTACTTAAAAAACGCTTTGATTCATCTGCATCATATAAATATAGAGTTTTCAGTGTCTCTTCTGGTTCACCAAGTAAAGAAAGTGAAACTTTACCATTGGAACAGCACATTCCTGCAGTTTCATCTTTCCATTTTAAAGCATCGCAAAACTGGCATTTTTTTACTCATTAAATCGATAACAATTAAATGGCTGATTATGGTAATCAATTGAAGGATCGTATTGAAGTTCAGAATCATTAAATACGGTCCAATTGTTATGCATGAAACTTTGCCATTGTTCAGTTTGCATTTCTGCATGAACGATTCTTCTCGCCTACAGTTGTTCTGGAATATGTCTCGCTGTAAGAACTACATATTGTTCAGCTTGTTCTTCCAAGCACATCTGTGTTTGAAGAGGCATTCCAATAGCTCTCAAAGCAGCTTGATGTTCAGCTTGTTCTTTCAAGCGGATCTGCATTTGGAGAGGTGTTTCAGCAGCTCTCAAAGGAGCTTGGTGTTCAGCTTGTTTTTCTAAATGAATTTGTGTTTGAAGAAGCGTTTCAGCAGCTCTCAAAGCACCTTGTTGTTCAAGTTGTTCTGTCAAGCGGAGTTGTGTTTGGAGAGGCGTTTCAGCTGCTCTCATAGAAGCTTGACGGGAAGTTTGGGCCTCTAATCTTTCTTGTCTTTGAGAAGTTGTTTCATCAGTTCTCAAAACGGATTGTCGCCTTGCTTGCTCTTGTCTTCTTAATTGTGTATGTGCGGAAGATTCTTGGAATCGAGCAATTTTGCTGTCCGTGCCCGATATGAATTCATAGACATGTTAGATTTCCGTTTGCGAGGCATTTAAAAAAAATAATTAAACTGTCCTTAAATAAGTTTCAAACTCTGCGTGAATTTTAAAAATACGTCTATCGCTATGAAATGTAGTAAAACTGCTACGTGTATTTCCTGATGACTGAAAAATGTATGTGAAAGAAGAGCCAAAAGCCGGAAATCGTGAAGGATTTTAAATAATAATTTAAATTAAACAAATAAAAATTAATAAATGCTTTAATAAACACTTGATTAATAAATGTTACACTTTCAGCCTTAGTTACTTAACAGATCATCATAAAATTTTCAAGAAATATTTTTGATATATTAGAAATGGTTTTAGGCTTTAAAATGTTTGCGTGGTTTAAGCCACGCACCTGCTCACGCAGACAAACTTTTACATCATTTAACTTATCGTTATGAAACTTTCAACATTTAATGTTTATACAACAACAATCATTTTAAGCTATAAAACCTATTATATAGCTTAAATTTCAACAGATAAGTTACATTTTATAGCCTATAACTTTTTCTAATGTATCAAAAAATTTTTTCAAAAATTTCGTGATGATCGGTTAAGTAATTAAGGCATGAAAACATAACAAACCTCACACTCACATTTATAATATTAGTTGTGTTGAAATTTTAATATGTTTGTTACAAAAGTTAAAAAGGAACAAGGTTGCATTTTTATTTTAAAGAGTATATGTATATATGAATAATCTATTTACTGTCTTTATATTAATATATTTTATATGTTATACTGCATTACAACACCCTTTTTATTTGAATTTTGTTCTTAGAATTGTTCTCGAATCAAGTAATTTGGATTACTGGTGCATCAAGTGGCATTGGAGAATATCTTGCCTACAGTTTGATAAAACGTCAAGCCAAATTAGCACTTTCTGGAGTTAATATTGAAAGGTTAAGAAAAGTCAAGAACAAATGTATAGGTATGTTTGAAACTATTTGTTTACTAATGTGTTTTAGATGAGCTTTTAGTATTTTATTTGTATAAATTGCGTAAACCCACATGGATAATAAAAATAATGTAATAAAACTTTTAACAGTACTTATATAATATCCCACTGGCTATGAAAATGTCGCCAAGCAGCATAATGTAGTGCCAATTATGAATAAGCATGATGTACTAGTACACTCGTAACAAATGCACCTTCGTTTGATGTAACTCCAGTTGATGTTCGATAAACCATGTTTAGTTTTTGTGAAAAAGGATATAAACTAACTGTTATTGCTGTATTTTTTCCTTTCATTTTGTAAAAAATGATTAAGATTTTAAACCTGTTTTACAGAATAGCAGGCAGTAGATTATTTTCAAAATTATAGAATGCTACCATCCAAAAAAAAAATGTATTAGTGGAAAATATATGGTCAGCAGAATATGGCTGACAAAACAATAATAAAAGGAACAATTACCTGTGGGACATTTGTATTTACAGAGTTTTAAACAGAGCTTTTGATGAAATCAAAGGTCCTAACAAAACAGTAGAAAACGATGGAAGCCTTTTTATAAAACTCAAAAATGAAGCAGATAGAACATTAGCTGCTTAACAAATAAAGAGACGTCAGTTCTCTCAGAATTTGACAGGAACTTTTGGTGCAGTTTAGGTGAAATCTATGTTTACTTTCATGTTTCAATGATAGTCAACTTTCATGGTTGATAAGATAATCTGTAAATAGCCTTTTGACTAATACCAAATAGTGGTAAAAAATACAGCAAATTTGTTATTAGATACTACGTAAGTTTTCATCTTATATTCGAGTATATACAGCGGTGGGAAAATGAGAAATTTTAAAAACTCATGTAAGTTGAATATTTTTGAAGCTTAGAACATAGAACTTGCACAAGATCTTTATTTTGCATGCCTGTCCGAGATTGTGAAGGAGTGCAATAAAATCAACTTGACATTTTAAGGACTTTCATCTTAGAAATGAAGATGTAATATGATGGTTCAACAAAAGAGCTATCAGATAGTGAATGTATTAGAAAATAAAATTCTAAAGTTTGTTTTATGAATTTTTACAAAATTGTTACAAAAATGTGTGAACACCTTCTGTAATTTTAAGAGAGTAGTGTGCTGACAAGATTCCAAAGTAATTCTGTTTTCAATTCAGATTTCATAAAAATGTGAATTTCATGTTTACATGAGTGATTTCTCTGAACTAGCTGATTAAATTTTCAAGAAATTTTCATGAATCATATAAATATTGTAAATGCATAGTTTTAAAATCAATAATATAACTTCTATCATATCAGCCCTGCCCCAGTTCTCTTTGATGCTCATATAATTTTCTAACTATGTGTAATTTCTTTATATTTCATATTTGTAAACAACTATATGTATTATAAGCAACCTTTATTACATTTACAAAAAGTAAACAAAATTATTAAACTAAATAAATTTTATACAAGTGTAATATGGTAAGATATAATATAGCCACGTAAAGAAAAACATGTCTTGATGCCAAAATGTCCTAATGGTGAAATGGAGATAGCAAAAAGTCCTAGACCAAAGAAGCTGATATTTTAGAGACTAGTTTAAAAGGCTAGGAATTTAAAGAAGATGAAATGATTCCGTAGAATTTACATTTTCTGTTGCATTTATATTTTCTATTCTCACTACATTTTCTATTTCCTAAATTTCTATTGTAATCTACCTGGAAGACTAAGGAAACATTTAATGGGAAGAATGAGGTTAAACTGAGTTTGCATACTTCCTGTGAAACCAGTTAACTAGCATATGCTGCTGCAGTATTTATCAGATGTGAATCAAAGCATTGGATATCAGTACAATTACTATAAGTAAATCAAGGATTATGCCTATGAAGAAGATTAAAGATTAGATTGTTAGCAGCTGCAATTGGAGCTAGACTTCATAAGTCAATAATGGAAGCTATAGAATCTTTCGTTTGAAAAGGCTCAACTACAGTACTTACTTGGAGCTGTTGTCAGGAACAGTGGTCCATTTTTTTCAGTAATAAGAGTAAATGAAATAAAACAATTAGTTTTCTCAGATCTGTGGAAACATATACCAAGTAAAAATGCAAGAGAAACCCGCTGACGTGGAAAATAAAACAGCTGAATACAAGCTTGTCGATTTGCCTGTTTCATATACCAAGTAATCAGAATACTGCTGATTTATCGTTTCAAGTACATGGAACAAAACATTTGCTAAAATCCATTAGTGAGAAGGTCCACAGTGGCTGAAAGAACTTAAGGAATCTTGGCCAAAATCCAACAATTGAGTAAATCAACATGAACAAGTCTCAGTGGAGAAGAAAAACTGCATTAAATCTTCATTAATGAAGTGTTCAACTGGAAGTTATAAACTGATATTATAAACATTTCGTGAAGTATATTCACATAGTGCATATGGATTTTTCAGTTCAAGAAGAATAATCAAATTTCAAAAGACCAATGTATCCATGGTATTCTTTGAGGAATGTATAGCAGTCAAAAATAAGGTATTGCAACTGATTCAAAGGGAAAAGTTCAGTCTTGATTAAGGTGGTGTTTTATGATTAAGACCAAAGATTTCTCATCAAGAAGATACATAGGATTTTTAATACTAATAAACTTAATGTTATTTTGTTACTCTTTTTTAAAGGTTAGGTTAGGTTACGCAGACAGGTCACAGATATTCAACAAGATAAGTTTTACAATTTTAAATGCACATATACTGACATAGTTTACAAGTTTAAATTTTTAAAAAATCTGCAGTTTTGCTTAGTCATAACCATCCTTTTGTTTTCAGATTGATTTTTGATATGCATTTAAATTCAGCTCATGCTGGGACTCAGATGATGAGAACAGTTCTTAAACAGCATTATTCGATTTTAGGTGGTTGTCGTATCCATGCTGTTCTTAATTAATTTTTAAGGTTTAAATGGTACAAAGTAAAAAATATGGAGGCTTTATCAACTACATATAAGGTATTTTCTCCCTCCTTCCAGCACACCTTCATAGTGTAACGGTAGTATACTCGATGCATATTTGTGAGGTTCCGGCCAGATTGCTTATTTTTCATATTCAAAAATAACCTAATGACTTTACAATGTTGCCCAAACTAAAAGGTGATGGACAATAATTCGTCACATCATGATTTGCCATTTGGGTCCCCTAGTCACCAAGTTGCCCTTTAACCCCTTGGAAAATGAAGTGTGCATGGAAAATGAAGCGCAGTTATGGGACCAAACTCCCCTGAATGGAACGTTGTCACCAACCCATGCATTTTCAGCAGTTAAGACTAATTTTACAAAAAGAAATTCATATAAAATCAGCATTTTAATATAATGACCTCAATTTTTGAATTTACATATTTAATATACTCATTTGTAATATGTATTAGTATAAAGAATATCGCATTAATAGAAATAAATGAAACATGCAAAATACTAAAATTATAAACTTTGAGAGTTTGCATTTGTAGAATTTGAATTATCAGTAGCTTCATCAATAACAATTAATTCTGGAGCTTTGCCCTGTTTGTGTGATGCGGGAGTAATAAAGCCCTCCAAATCGATGCTCGCAGTCTTTCTTTTTCTACTAGAGGCAGCCATTGCTGCCTGTGCTTAAGTAGAAGGAGAAGCAGGAACTGGTTTTGCAGCCGGTTTCTTAACACTATATGTTTTCGAAACAAGTTTAAATTTCTCCTTACAGAGAAGAACTTCTTTTTCAGCAGCCATCTTAGCTAATTTTTCGTTTTCCAGCATTTGCTGAAATTCTGTCATAGTCGCGGGAAGGTGGAAAATTTGTACATTCAACTTATTGGCAATTTCATTGTTCTTATTAAATAAGGTCTTACCAGCATTGTCTAGTTGTACATATTCGGCGGAGTCCAGGGGCACTTTTGTCCATTTCATAAATATCTTTTGCGTTTGAATAGCTTCAAACTGTTGTTTCAATGTGTAGAAATCGATGATCATTTGAGCCTGTTCATCGTTATTCGGTTGATCATCATCAGCTGCGGCACTGCTATCTTGCGAACACAATTGCACAGGGGAGTTTGAACTATCCTTTTGGTCATTTTTAGCATTATTTTGTGAATCATCACAAAAATCCCTTAAATTCGGCTGAGTTGGTGGAAGTTCGCTAAGCGAGCGACCGCCCTCGTCAGCGTCCATCCTCGGAAAAAAAAAAGAATTTCCTAATGAAATAAACAAAAGCGCTGCTGTCCCTTTAACTTAAAAGAGCTGTGATTCCTAGTTTGTTTACACCAATAAATCTATCAAAACAAGAAGCACAAAACAGAAATTGATGTCCATACATGAAGGTCAAAAGCCATATGATTCAACCATTGTGAAAACCATTACCAATTAGTGCCATCTACTGGCATTTAAAAATTCAAATAAATCTTTCCATTTTTAAATTACGCATGCACAACGCTGGGCTGAAGAGATTAATTGGGGTTCTTCGCATAGAGGTGACACAGTGGAATCATTGCATCACGCCTACAAGATGTTGATTATGAGCGGGTTAAAAGGGAGAAACGGTAGCATACTAAGGTGCATATTTGAGAGGCCTAAGTTTGAGTCCCTGCAAGAACATTGCTCATTTTTCATGTACTCCTTAAAAAAAAAAAACTAATGACTGTACAATACTCTAATGATCCTTTGAGTAATTATATACAAATATGTCATTATCCAACAGTTCTGGTTTTCATAACAGTGGACATCTGGTAAATGAAACTCTTGACCAGAATTTGGTAAACCAACATTGTCACTTGCAGATATTTAATATATTTGAATATGCTGCATGAATGTTTCTGGTAGCCATTATTGCAATGTTAGGCACTTGCAAAAATTTCTTTTCATGGGTTTTCTGTTACTCTTCTTGATTGACCATATGCAAAAGAAAATGGATATGAAATTTTACAGCAGACTGTCTCATTTGTCTATACATGTTATTTCATTTGCTGCAGGAGGATTGTTAACACCATTCTTTAAATTACGTCACATACACGCACACACACACACACACACACAACAACAACAACAACAAAACTTTCCAGTCAACCGAGTATTATCATTATATATGTTACTATTTTGTATTAAGTGTTATTTGATATGCTGTTTTTATTGCTTTGTATTGATTATTCTAATTTTTTTTTATATATTTCTAAGAATTATCTGGATGTCCAGAAGAAAATGTGCTTCTTGTACCATTTTCTATTGAGAAGTTTGAGGAGCATGATAGTCATGTCAATAAGGTTTTGGATCATTTTGGCCATGTAAGTATTAAATTCATTATTTAGGTATGAAAATATATTTAAAGTAACCATGATTCTTTCTTAGCAAGGAATTGTAAATATATATGTATATATTTTTACAATCCTTATGTGTATTACATTTTGTATTTAACTCTTTGACATGATGGCATTATAAAATTATGAAGAGTGATGATTTTTAAAAATATTTGCTGCCGAAAAGTATATCATACCTGGAAATTTTTAAATAACAAATGGGGACTGAAGTCATATTGGTAACTTCGGTATTTTGTCATCAATATAAGTGTCAAGAAAATTGGCATATTTAAAATTTTATTAAAAAAAATAAATAAAACTCTTATAATACGTTATAATATTTCAAGTATTTTAGAATAAGTTAATACTGTTAATGACTATTATCTAACTTTACATTTAAGTTTTGAGGAAGACTGAGGACTTTTTAGTTTTAAATGCACATGGTTAGGTTAGTTCAGGATTTGTACAGTCCTTAAAAGTCTTTAGGTTTGTTGGGATTGATTTTTGGTCTTAAAAAAGTTCTTAATCGCAGCTGAAACATCAGATTATTAATTTTAATAATCTGAAATTTCTGTTTGTTTTTACAACTGCCATTTTGAGTGTGAATCAGCATTTTGGAGGAATATTTTTGATGATTTACTAACATATATGTATTTAATGGGTTATCATTTGAATTTGTTCCTGTTTCTAATATAAACAGTGCAATACTTGAGTTTCTGGGAAAAAGTGAAATATGAGCATTTCAAAATTCTTGCTTTTGTAAATGTAAATTCTTTTATTAAATGGCTCTAAATTTGGTGACTCATCATTTTGTCAATTTTAAGTTCAATTCCTATGCAAAATTTTTAATTTGAAGATTTGTGAATTTTTTGGTGATTTTTGAAAAAATATTATAACATTCATAAATTTCTTTAAAATGATAATATATTAAAATTATATTTAAGAAACTCTATTAAAATAAAATGTTCTTTTTCCCTGTCATTTTATAAAGTGGCATTACTTTTCATTTTGGTGACTTATTATTACAACATTTTGAATCTGAAAAATAAACAGGTAATAAATGCTATAAAGCATGCTTTGCAAAACAATTCTTAACAGAAGTGTTGTGTCTTTTCAGTGTGGGTTCAGCTAAGTGCAGGATGCAATGAGAACAGACTAATTAACAACACCAACATTTATTTCTAACTACTAAGACAGGCATAGCGATGCACCTTTATGCAGTTTTTACATTACACCTAGTCTCGTATCCAGACGTTGTCCGGATATAAGAGTACTGATACTCTTGAAGTCAGATGCTACAAAAAGCAAAATAGCTATGTAGTTATTTTAAAATGTCTTCTTTTTTATTTTTTATGATGAGTTTTCCCCGTGTAATTTTCTCAGAATGTTAATCATTTTTCTCTATGAAATTCATTATACCTTTTTTTTTCTCTAAATTTTTTTAAAAAATATATCTGGTTGTTTGCTGTTACAGAATTGGTAGGGCAGTTTTTCTTTTGGATTTTAGACATTGCACTTTGAAAAGTTTATAAGGATTTGAATGCAAGATTTATAGACCTACAATTCTAGAAGATTCCAAAAAATTATGACAAAATGAAAAATGTCTTTATGGTATTACCTTGTAATGAATGTATTTTACAGGAAGTTTGGGATAAATTTCTTACTTTTTGGAGAATTTTTGGAAGAACAATGGAAACATAATATTTGAATGTTTTAGTTCTGATCCTGGAAGTCTTTCTCTTAACATGTTCATCTTCCTTTTATTTTCTCTAATTTTCACTAGACACAAGCATGGAAAATATCAAAAAGGCTTCTAACTAATCACATAGACAGGCATTTACAAAAAGGTATTTTTCTATTAATAAAGAAATTAACAATTTAAAAGATTCATCTTGCATGTCTCAATGCATCATACACAGAGCTGGTGGTAGGCATTTTCTCACCTGATACAATCTCTTTGGGTCCTAAAACTCTGCTGCTTAATGCCTTCCTAAATTCTAAAAGTTCTGACATATCTAGATGTTGTTGTTCGGTGCATCACTAAATTTAAAAAATTCTGCCACACTGGCTCTGTAACCAACCCTGACCAGAATCTTTTTAGAGTAGCAGAAATCATTAATTAAATCCCAAAATTCTAAAATGAAGAAAAAACTTATAGAGAAAGAAATTGAATATATAAAAAGAAAGAAAATTGTTTTTCAAAGGTATGTACGCTGCACCAAAAAAAAGGGGGGAGCAGTTCTACATCTCCCATTCTACTGGTCTGATTGACAAAATTCAAATTCCGTTTTTCATGTGTCGAAAGTGTGACTTAGGATATGTATTAGATTTATATATAACATTCTAATATAGGTATTTTGATACAAAATCGGACTTTTTCTGAAATGACATACCAATTTTTTTCCATAGCAGTTTTTTTAAAAATTAGCTCTAAAAATTTTAGCTCCGTGATGTTAATTGAATTTGATATATATTTATTAATATCTGTTTTTTTTATTAAACTTACTTGATTTCTTCTTTCACATTTTGAAATTTATGTTCATTCCAAATAAAATTCACCCATTTTTTATGATTTATTTTTTAAATTTATATTTTAAAATAATTTTTATAAATTTTTTGAAAAAATTTTGCTTTGTAATCTATAAAATTTTTGCAATAATTTTAAAGTAGATGTATTTCTAAGCATACATGCAAAAAACTAGAGTTTTTTATTCAAAATTTCCTAAAATATACATGAATTTATACATTTTCATGCTTTGAAATTTGGCATATTTCAAAAACGATTAATAACACAAATGTGGTTTACGCACTTTGTCTAAATTATTTGAAAGTATGAATGATTACTTTTTTTCTGCTCGTCTGCAATCTAAAAAAGGAAAATAAAATAGGTTTGCTATAAATTAAGAAGTTCGCGAAGTAAATCATTCTTGGCGAAAACTAAAAAAAAATACGACAAGATAAATTTTTGAATTTCTCTGTAAATTTCACACCAAATTTTACAAAATTTAATATTTAGGCATAATTTGAGTTGTAGAGTCAAAATGTGGAAAAATATTATGCAGAAAAAGTCCAATTTTGTGTAAAAATACCTATGTTAGAATGATGCTATAATATAAATCTAATATATATCCTAAGTTGCTCTTTCAAGACATGAAAAACGTAATTTGAATTTTGTCAATTGGCCCAGTAGAACGGGAAATATAGAACTGTCCCTCCCCTTCTTTTGTACAGCGTACAGTTATTATTATTTATAACTAGTAGAAGTACCGGATGCCAGTTAAGTTAGATTGAGACTTATTATGTATTATTTTACTCATTACATCATTTGAAAATTCTTATTATAGCATATTACACATCATAAGGAATATAATGCATCATTGTAATGCATAAAAAATGCCAAAGAAACTAATATTCAATACACATACCACAACTGACTACGTAATCATAGAAACATATGGTATATATACCCATATGACATGGAATTGCTATTTGGGTCAGTAAAAATAAAAACAAATACATCATTATATTTTGAGTGATATGGAACCCAGGTAAAATTTTCTCTAGAACAATAAACTAATTTTCTTTCATTATATCAGCAACAATGGCATGCAGCTATTGTTGCTGATATCAGCACTGTTGCCATTCAAAAAAATTAGGGTGAAAATTGTCCTTTTAAGAGTTTTAGAGTTTTTAATTAATATCTCTGCTTTTAGTTTTTTTGTGGGGAGGGGAGTGAATGTCAACCTTTTCCAAGACCCAGAAAAGAATTATAGAAATTCTAAACAAAGATAGCTATAGTAATGACTGAATTGTTAGCGAACAAACAAACACAGACTTCCTTCTTTTCTTTTAGAAGTCTTGAGGCATTTTAACAATATTTGTTACCTTCCTGCCTCTATTTATTCTAGTTAAATATTGTTATGTTTTAGTAGTATGTTTCTTTTCTTCCACGCGTAGGGAAAAGGGTCCAATTGAGACGATTTAGATTTGCATTGAACGATTTAATAGATTTTTAAGTTCAGTCAATTATTTTATGCGGTTTTGTCTCAATTGATCGTCAGTTGAAACCCGTGGAAGTAATATTTCAATGGAAGTGGCACGGTTCCTTTTCCCCTGACGAGACAACAATGCAACTCTCAATGAAATATTACCATTTTGTTAATTGTATACCTTATTTTATTGCAACTTCAGCTTTTCCCATTTTGCCAAAAAATTACAATTTTCATGGCATTATTTGAGTTATGTTTTCTTGTGAATTTTTGCTTATGATTTTGAAGTTTTAATTGTATTTAATATGTAATTTTGGCACTAACGTGCTTCTTCGAATAGGATTCAGAGAGTTTAGGGTGTACTATAGCTTTTGCATTCTTACTTGTTAATAATAGAATTATAAAATTGCAGCTAGATGCGCAGTTCTTACAAAACCATAAAACGCTATCGTTCAAGTTTTAACTTTTTAAAGAAAAAAATATATATAAATAGATAGATAGACTTCAGCCTTTACTATAACTTCTCCTTTCCATTTCCTTATCAGAATGCAAATAGTTACATAGCGTTTAAACTGAGGTTTTTGGATTGTAAGACAGAGCATGTTTCTAGCCTCTGTTTGCACACTGCATTAGTTCCTGCATGCTGGGATAATTTGTAAATGTTCAGCTTTATGTTATCACTGCTGATATTTTCATTTGTTATGCTGGAAAGTTACTGAGCCAAAAGCATAGTTTAAAATTAAATTATGTAGTCTCTGAATACTAGTCTATGTTTGAGTTTGACTTTTTCGTCATAAACATAAAGTTTCATGTTGTGGCCATTTTCGCATACTCATTTGTCGGGTAAAATACCTCTTCCTTAAATAAATGATATGGCATCAACCTCGTTACTTGGTAAATTAAATATTATTAATGCCATGTTCACACAAAAGGCAGTGAATACATTTAAAATAAACAATGCAAATTCGGGAACCTCATCAAAAATGAACAATACAAGAATATGCAATGAGAGCAAAAATACAACATGGTGCTAATATACAATTAGGTTACGAGATATAAGAATATGCAGCCAGTGCTAATACTAATATACGATCACGTGGCTAGGTATAAGAACACACCCAGGTTTGGTGAGATCTGTGGGTTAACTGGCGATTCAATCTTGGGGTCTGCTATAACAAAGAAGTATTAAAAAAACTTATCAACTTTTTGGATACCAAGTGTCAGGATGAATCGTGTAAACTAATAATATTGACAATAACAGCAGAAATGTGAAAAAATTATGAAATCTTGATCAAAATTGTATAATTTGATACAAGAATTTAAATTAGAAATATAGTAGAAATTCAATAAGAGAGGTAGTTGTTTATAAATTGCAAATGAATGGATTAGTAGGAGATTGAAATGTAGTAGATTATGGCAGATTACATAATGACTATCAAACTTAAGGGGGAAAATGCCTTCCTAAAGGAATTTTAAAGCAAACTGGCTCCTATTCACATTAAACATGCAGAAAACTCAGAGCCAGTTTATTGGGATTTTAGCTAACTATCAGTACTATCTTATCTCTCTGTAGCTACTTAACTGTAGTTTGTTTAAATTCGCACTTTAAGTCATACAGTTATACATAATACATGATGCTAACAGCAGATGGATTTTTTTATCGAAGGGAATTAGGTGTGAGGAAAATTATAATTCTCTCTTAAGACAGCTGTTCATGGACAGTAGTGCTGGTCTTCTGAGATAGGTGAAATTCCATAGTTGTATTTATTTATGTTCTCAGAAATACTCGTCATTTCCAGAAGTGCTCATCTTAGTAACATTGCTGTTATGACAGGATTTATCGTATTTCAGATACAAAGACCTAAAATATATTCACTAATCAATTTAAAAGAAATTCAATTTATTGAGGTAAGTTAAAATAGATGTTTAATACATTTTGTGCAACGGTGAGGGGAATTTTTGACTTTAAAAATTGAATTATCCAATTATGTTTTCCTTCCTGAACAAGACATATTTTTTAATTTGGAAGTCAAGCAACAAAAATCAGTATTATATTTTCAAATTTTCACAGGACTAGTTTCGATGGTTTTACCGAACCACCATCCTCAGCTGCAAAATCACAAATGAATGAGATAAGATATAATGATTAGATAACATAAGAAAGTCTGGACAGGAGACAAGCTACTGGTGCCATCTGTTGATGAAACCAGAACTAAAACATAATTTCTTTAAAGGCTGAAGGCAAAGATGGATTGGAATTAGGATCGTTAACTAGAACAGAAAGATTTTTATGAATGTGAAATGCCTCTAGAAAATCCAGTTCACCAATGGAAGATGTTTTTTGAATAATTTTGGCAGCAGAAAAATTTAAAGTGTGATTTTTGGACCAACAATTTTGGGCAACAGAAGACTTCTGTGTTTCCTTTTTTCTAATATATGCCTCATGTTTCTTAATGTGAAATTTTAAGGCTCTCTTAGTTTGGCCAGTGTAAATTAAACCACACTGGCAAGGAATCCTGTAAATACCCCAGGAATTCATATCCGGAATGGGGTCCTTGAGTATGGAACTCGGAATTTTATTGATGGGAGAACAAACAACCCAAAAGTTAAATTTCTGTAAAATGCGTGCAGCTCTATAGCTAATTGATGAAAAGAAGGGAATGACAACAGATTTATAATCTCCTGAAACAAGAGTCTGCCTTTTGGTGTGTTGAGATGAGAATTTTTTAACTGCTTGATTAACCCCTTAACTGTCAAGTTATTTTGATGATTTGTGTACATAAATTGTCAATTTTTTTTTATTGTAAAAATCAAATGTTTGCAGCGCAATCAAAAAATCAAAAAAATGCTACCCACTTTGAACATAAATCTCTATCCTTTGAAAGCTTCAGTAAAGTGCTGCCATTCTATAATATTTCATTAGTATTCTATAATATATAATATTTCATCTATAATAATTCTATAATATTTCATCAAATATTCATTATAATATTTTATTATTCATATAATATTTCATAGTCATTCTATAATATTTTGACCTTATTAACCAACTTGTTGATCACAATGAGCAATTATTTTCCATTTTTCATATATGAATGATCTAGACTTCAGCAGTTCGATAACAATGTCTGAATGATGACATTAGGTGGTATCTAGTGTAATTATGTATATTTTTGCATTATTTTGTACTTTTATATGATAAAAATTTTATTTCTAGATTGATATACTTGTAAACAATGCTGGATTTTCTCAAAGAGCAGATTTTCCTGGTATTGATATAGAAGTTGACCAGAAGCTATTCAGTGTAAATGTATTTGGATCTGTCAACCTGACTAGGAAAGTTCTCAAGCATTTTCTTGAGCAAAAGAAAGGCCATGTAGTAGTTACCAGTAGTCTTGCTGGAAAAATGGGTAATGTTTAGTCCAAAAATAAGCTAGCTTATCTAACTTGTTACAGTAGTAATCATATGTAAAATAAAATAGGATATGCATCACAAAGTTTTCTTTCTTTCTTTTTTTTTTTTTTTTAGGAGCACCATACTCTTCAGCTTATACTGGATCAAAGCATGCTTTGCATGTAAGTAAATTTATAAAATATATATTGCCCAATATGTTGTCAAATAAAAGTATTTTGTAGAATGTGATTATAAATAATAAAAATGTATTTTTTGTAGTGAGGCTAAAAGTGAAAGGTTTTTTAAGTGCATCTAGTGATGCATACTAATTCACTTTACTAGTAAATGTAAATTGCAATGGATGATGAACTTAACATTTAAATTTCTTATAATGTATAATTGTTGCTGTATAAAGTTTTATTTAAAAGAATATATTTGTATACACATCTAAAATTGTTAGGTTGATAGAAATTTTTATTTTCACATTTCATCATGCATCATTTCATCCCTTTGAGGATTTTGGATGTAAAATGCTGCTTTGAAGGATGGCTTTCCAATTTATAATATGTGAAAATTTCTGCCAGCTTCTGATGGATTCATCAGCCTGGTTGTATATTAGAAGAATAGAAATCAAGGTACAAAGTGAGAGGGCGATTTTAGAATAATAATAGTAATAATAATAATACCATTTATTCATGGCATTTTGAGGAACTTAAGATTTTCAAGGTCAAATTTGCAACCCTCGGAGAGTTAAAGATCATAAATTAAAATTTGAGAAAAATTGTAGTTATAATTTAATTAAATATTTTGTAACTTTTACTCGGTATGTTTGTGGAGCAACGTGTGATCTGTGTGCATGCATATGGACATGCAAGGATGTGATTACATCTTGTAAATAAGGAAGAAAGGAAAAATATGATCATGTTTCTTTGTTGGACTTTTGTAACTCATAGCTATCCATAGACATTTGCACAGTCATGTGTTATTCATGTCATGTAACAGACAGTACAAGTCATTCTTCAGAAGAGAACATCTGCTATAGATCACCTGATGCGAGATTCACCAAAATATGAACATTCCCTCCTTTTTTTTAACAGATCATGTGACACAACGAACTTTTTAGAGTCAGGACTTGGAAAGCTCAGCGTGAGCTATCTAGCTTTTCGCACTTTTTATTTTGTGTGTGTATGTGTGTTAATTCATTAATAAATTAGTGTTTGTTGTGCTTAATGGTCTTCATAATTAGGCCTGAGATTCTTTAATAATGGATAAGAAGAAATATATAGGTATTGTGCTAAATAATTGTGGCAGCCCAACTAAGGGCCTAAAATCCCCATATGGATACTTCAAAACCAAAAGTGATGATGACAGACAAGCCCATGGATATTAAAGATAACTTTAATGTTTGATTACTTCTAATCAAGTAAATTCGGAACTAAAGGAAAAGTAAAAAATTGCGATGACCTTGACCTAATTTCGTTTTAACTGATCGTCCAGATCAAATAAATATAAGAAAAATTCTGGTCACAGTGACCTAATTTTGTTTTCCCTGATTATCCAAATCAGTTAAATGTTCTGTTAGATTTAAATTCTTTTATATGAAGTGTGATCACCCTGATCATATTGTATGAGTTCTGTTGCACACCAGTTTCTTTCGTAACGAAAGATTTTGAAGAAATTGAAGTTTAAAGTAATTTTCAAGTATTGTTGAAATTTAAATGAAGAATTTTGTGGTAATGTCCACTACATTGGCAATTTTTTAAAATAATATTTGAATGAATATTTTGTGTAAAGTTCAAGTATTTTGTTATATGCAAGTTTCGATATGAAGCAATGAAAATAAATGTCTAATATAGTAAATGCAAAGTGAATGATTCTTAGTTTTGTTTTCAAACCAGAAAAATAGAAAAAGTATTGAAATATATAGTTACATGTTGCTATATTTTGCATAAATTTAAATTACTGAAAGTGTTCCATAGCAGCTTATTTTCTGAGAATTGTGTATTTTATATGCTATTTCAAGCAATGAGCGGAAAGTAATGTCAAATGAGTAATTACTTAATTTCATGTTTTGCTTTTGAATATGTATAGTTGATGTGTATTAAGTGCATATAAAAATATTTTAAAACCTATATATATTAGCATACTAAAAGTTATGGGTGTACATTTTGAGAAAATTTATCCACTTTCAGTTAAGCATGGCTTATTTAGCAAAAGGGAAGAAACAGGATTTATTTCAATTAGCAGAGACACTAGGTGTAGTGATAGAGGAAAATTTTAGAATTCCTGAAATAAGTAAGGCTATAGTCACTAATCCCACATATGACACAGAGTTTACAAAAGAATGTTTGAACCACATCATAAATGATAGGAAAGAAATGGAAACAGAACAGTGTGCTGAGAGAGAAAGAAAATGAACATTTGTTTGAATTGGAGAAATTAAAATTAATATCTAATATTACTGCTAGTAGATTGGAGTCTGAAAAGTTATCTTTTTCTGCAGATGCAGAAAAGTTAGAATTGAACAAGTTAATTCCTAATTTTTATCTTAACACTGCCGATATGAGTTTATTTCAGATATGAGAGGCAATCCCTTCTGAAGGTATCAGTTTCAAAATGGGTAGTTTATTTGTTGGTCTTCTGCCAACCGATGTTGCAAAGCTAATTGCAAAAGAATCTTCTGATGATGCTCAGAACTATCATAAAATTAAACAAATTTTCTTAAAGCACTTCAAAGTAAGTGCTGAGAGATTTCGACAACTGTTTACCCAACATAAGAAAAATCTTAAAAACACCTGGAGAGACTTTTAGTTTGATTTACAAAACTATTTTGATGGATGACTTAAGGGATCGAAAGTTACGACATTTGAGCAGTTAAAGAATTTGATAGTGGCAGGTCAGATTAAGAAGAAAGCCCCTCCTGATTATAAAGAACATTTTTTGAATAACTGGAGTGAGTGGAACAACCCTCTTCAGCTTGCTGACAAATTAGATATGTATGAAGAAGTTAGACATGTACGAAATAAAGACATTAGTAAGGAGACTCATAAGTTTCAACAAAGGGATGGCCCTAAAAATTACAGAGGTAATCCTCAACACACTAAAAATGCTTCAACAAGAAATAATGCAAAAAATGATGGTCGAGACACCTGTTAGTTGCTATGGATGTGGGAAGTCAGGCTTTATTAAGGCTAAATGGCCTATCTCCTCCCCACCTCCCAAGAAAGCAGAAGCTGATGTTAAAGCTATACACCTTCAAACATTTCTCTGTTGAGGAACCCCAGATGACTCTTTTGAGAGTAAAAATAAATGGGTTGACTGGAATTATATGTGCTGACACTGGAGCCAGCCCATTATAGTGGGTGAAACATTGTATCGTCTTTTGAGAGAAAGAGGAATAGAATTTAGGAAAACCAGTATGAACCAATGGTCTCCAGAAGGAAACAGAAGTGTATACAACCGAAGTAGATATCGAAATTGAAGGACAATCGTTCCCAATAACTTTATTTGCATTACCTACAGCAAAAGATAACAGGACACTTTTAGGAACTGAATTTCTATGTAGTGCTGGAATTGTTTTAGACCTTCCAAATAACAGATGGTATTTCCATGACAATCCTAAACATAAATTTAGCTTTAGTGACGACATTTTCAAATCATCCAAATGTCCAGAAAATAATGCAGAATTCAATATATTGCAGTTAAGAGAGAATGAAGGAAGACATTTAACTTAAAACCAAAGGGAAAAACTCAATGCTCTATTAACAAAGCATGAGACTGTGTTCCAACCAGGGGGAAAAGCTATTCCTTAAATTGAACACCACATAAATACCGGAAATATTTCTCCAGTTTCTGTACCTCCATACCAGATGTCTCCAGCCAAGAAGGAGATATTAAAGAAGGAGCTTGACGATCTGCTGGAAAAGAAAATAATAGAAGAATGTGAATCTCCATATGCTGTACAAGTGGTTCTTGTGCCCAAACCAAATCGAAAAGTCAGACTTTACATTGATTACTGAGGACTGAATGTTGTTACAATGTCAGACCCATATCCATTACCTAGGATGGATGACTTACTGCATGCTGCTAAACATACACAATATATGACATTCATTGATTTACGGTCTGGGTACCATCAAGTCAGTGTTTGTCCTACAGACAGAGATAAAACAGCATTTGTTTGCCCTTTTGAACTTTTTTTGATTCGTTCAAATACCTTTCAGACTGAAGACTCCTCTGGCCGCTTTTCTGAGATTAATAGATAAATTCCGAAGCGACTTATAGGATATGCTTGTTCTCTCTTACTTAGATAATATTATAATACTATCAGAGACTTTTGAAAAACATATAGCTAATCCAGAAGCAGTTTTCAAGAGACTGAAATTTGAAATTTAAACTTAATGCAAATCGCAAGAAATGCAATTTTGCTTGAAGTAAAGTAAAATATCTTGGTCACTGGATTACTAGTGAAGGAGTAGAAGTTGATCCAGAGAAAACCTCTGCTAGACAGAAAATGCCTGCTCCAAGAAACGTGAAACAAGTGCAGTCTTTGTTGAAGACCTGTTTCTGGTATAGAAGATCCATAGTGAAATTTTCAGAAATAGCTAGACCTCTAAGCAATCTAATTAAGACAAACGTAAGCTGGGCATGGGGACCAGAGGAAGAAAGTACTTTCCAGACATTAAAATGACTTCTTGTTAGCCCTCCCATCTTAAAGCAAAATGATGCAACAAAGCCTTACCTCATTCAGACGTATGCTAGTAACTATGCTTTGGGTACTGTTCTCTTACAAGATAAAGGTTCAGAGGAACATCCAATTGAATAGGCTAGCCGCTTGTTATCCGCCACTGAAAGAAATTACAACAGAAAAAGAAGCCCCTACTGTTGTATGGGCCTTGAATAAATTCCATGGCTACATTGAAGGTTAAGAGATTACTGTGGCGTCAGATCACCAACCATTGAAGTGGATTTTAAGCTTAAAGTCACCTATGGGCAGACTTACTAGGTGGAAAATACAATTACAGTCTTATAATTTGAAGATGGAATACACTTCTGGAAGAGCTAATTTTGTAACCGATGTGTTGTCGCGTCCTGTATGCAACCATGAAGAAGAATCGTGAAGTTTATACGATAACCATTGACATGCTAACCAGAAGTGCAGCAGAAATTCACGGAGAACTACTGAAGGATACAGATCTTAAAAAAATCATAGAATCTTTTGAAAGTGAAGTAAAAGATGAAAATTTTTCTAGACGAAGTTATATAATGAATTAAGGAATCTTATATTGCTACTCTCCGGACTTTGAATCAGAGGAAGCTCAACTAGTAGTACCAATACACGAACAAGAAAGGATTCTTAAACAATATCATGATATTCCTACAGCAGGACATTGTGGTGCTGAAGGAACATACCACAGAATTTTCCAGAGATATTATTTCACAGGAATGCGCTAATACATTGCAGATTACATAAGAAGCTGTGACAAGTGTAACCGTTACAAACTGCCAAATCCAAAGCCATCTGGTCTGCTCCAGACACCAGTATAGGGTGAGCGCTTCGAAACGCTTGCCATAGATTTATTTCGTCCACTATATGAAAGTAATAATGGAAAAAGGTGGATTTTGATTGTTGAAGATAACAACACGAAATGAGTGGAGCTTTTTGCTTTACCCTCTGCCAATGCAAGCAGAAAGTGTGTTTTCTTCTTAACATTGGCGATTCGTTTCGCAGTGAATACTCATAAATGCGAAACTACCAGCCAAATTGCTGCATTCCTCCAATTTTCTAGAGAGCTATGTACGCCGAGCGATATTACACATGATCTTAGATATGTTATCCCCAATGATAATTTTGTAGCAGAGATTACCCCCTATTTGTAGAGATTTGCCACCACAGTTAACCAGGTAAAGGAACTAATTGAAAATAAACAGGACTACCGAAAACAATGTGCTGATGCAGGTCGGAGATTTGGAGGTCAGGTTTGGATTTCCAAGTATCCTGTGAGTAAATCCACCCAACAGAAAACATCTGAGTTTATGCCTCGTCGAGACGACCCTTACGTTGTTATGGCTCAACGCTGACTGATTACCTATGAGGTTTCAAACTTAAGTGAGCCACATACTCCATTAGGTATTTATCATTTATCGGCCTTAAGACCTTGTTTTGACTCGAATTCAGCACCTCTTCACAGAAGAGGACGTCCCCGGAAACATATTGCTGGTTCCTCCTCGGGACGACGTCGGAGCCAGAGGGGAAGAATGTAATGGACAGTATGAGTCATTCTTCAAAAGAGAGCAGCTGCTATAGGTCACGTAATGCGAGATTCACCAAAATATAAGCATTCCCTCTTTTTTTTACAGGTCATGTGACACAATGAACTTTTAGAGTTAGGACTTGGAAAGCTCAGTACAAGCTATATGACATAAAACTCTCTCTCCTTTTATTTCTTTTCTTTGTGTGTTTTAATTCATTAATAAATTAGAGTTTGTCGTACTTAATGGTCTTCATAATTAGCCCCAAGATTCTTTAATAATGGATAAGAAGTTAAATATATGTGTGTCGTGTTAAAGTCATCATTATTTGGCAGTACATAACATTTATGAACAGTTATTACCAAGAATGAAGCAGACTAAGAATAAAATTAGAACCAGAATATCGCATGAACACCTTCAGAACTGCAGCACTTCAATCAAACCTGACATTGATTTATTAGGTTCTCAAATTCAAGGCCAAATATTACATTCATTTTATGATTTTTTGTTATTTTTGTAATAAACAAAATTCGTAATGAAATTTTCTGTATAAAATGTCAAATACAATGGCAAAATAATTATAAAATTATAATATTGCTCTCATTATATTAAAAAAATCATAAAGTTTAAATTGCATAAATATTATTGCCTTTACATTTCTTTTTTTTGCTCATCAGCCATCGTTAGTGTCCGAGAGTGGTGGCTCGTTATATGAGTGAATTTGATTCCACATGAATCATTGATTCGCTTAACAATTTTCTATATATTCACTTTCTTATATATAATACACACTGAGCAAATTTGAACTAACCTGGCCAAATCGGGCCCATTTCTCTCCTAGAGATGAAATTAAAAGAATTTCTTTAAGCAGTTGAGCCTGAGTAAACCCGAGAATTTTCAATGAAACCCATGCATTTGTTTGATTCGCTTATTTAGGAGGTCACATGCTGCCACTGATATTAGAAATAGTTTGTGTGGCCTGAAATATCTCTTCTAAGTAGGCCAGGGAAGCTAAAAGGTTGGACACCTTTGGTTTAATCAGTTAATACTTTTATTTTGTTTTGTATTACATGAATATATGATACATTACTAGGTTAATTTACATAGCATTCATTATGTACGTTAATTAATTTTATTTTTATTACATTTAAAATTATTTTATCTTTCTCTATTCAAGATTTTCTCAGAATAAAAGTGTACATAGAATACCTAATGAAATATTAATATATAAAATTAAGCAAAGCAACAGCTTTACGTTTGTCATAGATTTTAATTACAACTCTATCAGTTTCAAGGGTGAACAAGTACAAGTCCCTCTTCATCAGGAATAAAGAAAGGAAGAGCCTATGGCCATATTTATACCAAAATTGAGTCAACATATTCATAAAATTAAGGCAAATATTAATACATTTTACTGAATCTGTAAAAATTAGTTTCAGAAATACTAAATGTGTTAATCATACTGATTTGAGTCAACATAGTCATAATTTTGATATTCTGCAAATTAGTTGTTTTTGTGGCATTATTTATGTTCGTCATGTATGTGTACATAAAAACAACATGCTCATATGTATCTATTTTATATCACAATCCTTGTTTGTACATTTTTAGAATAAATCTGGTAAAGAATTTAAGGGGAAAAAAATTTGGAATAAAAGTTTGAGGCAGCAGCTTATTATTTGAAATGAGAAATATTGTTTGCTACTTTTAAATTTATTCGTCTTTCAAAATGTCACATGTAAACAAGCTGTGGATTGAAGGATCTGTTTTTGTGCTTTCCAAAAAGAAATATTCCTTTTCCATAATTAAAAAATGTTGTGAAATATGTGGTATTAAAATTTCTAATTGCAAATAAGCAGCATTACTAATCAGAAAGAGAAAAACCACCATTCATTACTTTTACATGGAAAAGAGACTGAACGAATAAAAGATATATTTTAATGTTTCTGAAATTAATTTGTTGGTAACCGCAGAAAATCTGCTGGAGCAGATATCAGTTGCAAAGTCTTTAAATACATCTGTAGCAACAATAAATAAAGTAATAAATGAGAATTTAGAACTTAAAAAATTAAAAAACATATTGTTCACCAGTTTTTGGTGAGGCAAGTGGTTCAACGCAGAACAATTTGTAAAACCCTGTATGGAAACTATTTAGCAGGAGATAAATGGAAATACATTGTGATCCTTGATGAAGCATG
The DNA here is from genome assembly GCA_000611955.2 of Stegodyphus mimosarum. Taxonomy (NCBI): domain Eukaryota; kingdom Metazoa; phylum Arthropoda; class Arachnida; order Araneae; family Eresidae; genus Stegodyphus; species Stegodyphus mimosarum. The sequence goes on along the minus strand of KK113572.1, from coordinate 40,538 downwards.
GCTTATCTAAATGACTGGGGATAAGAGGTACAAGACTGATACAAGTATTGCATATATACCTTTTCAACATGAATTTCCCTGATGTTTCTCCTATGGACTATTATACCCATGATGCAGACTAAGCAATCAGATCAAATATTAAAAAAAATATTGCTTACATTTTAAATGATCCCAAGACTGTTTTAAAAATGTGTAAATACCCTCTGTACTTTGTGAAGACCAATATTATGCTATGTATAACATTGTAGAACAATTTGCAGAACATTGATTTATGATTTTTTTGACAAGTAACGAACCTAAAATTTAAGATATGCTGTTGTAAGTAAATAGTATGCAAGTTAAATAATAATAATATAATATAGTAATCTAAATTTTATTAATAATTCAAATTTCATAAATTCTTTGTTTTGATCCCAGTTTTCAATTCCATTAACACTCAGTAATGAGTTATCTCATACCTAACTAGCAAGTAAACTCTTGACCTATGGCGAGCATTCTCATAGATGGCAGCAAAGGTGTTAAGCATGTTTTAATCAATAGGTTCTGTTTAAAAAAAAATTCAAAAAGAGCTTATATTTTTTAATAAAACATAATGTTTCCCCCCAATTTGGAATTTACATTCTTATGGTTTCGGTATCGTTTGTCATGGAAGACTTTTATATAAAGAATATACAATTTTTGTAGTGATGCAGGAATTGCTGCTTATTTTCTTTCAAATATTTTCATTATAACTTATATAGTTATAAATTATATTTTGTAATATAAATTATGCGGTTGCAAATATATTTTTGTTACAGATTATATGCTTATAAATATTTTGGATTGATTTTTAAATTCCTACTATTAGCTCACACTCTCCCTGTATCTTGTTCAAATTTGCAGTCGTTAATAAAATACTTTTTATTCATCCACTCAAGTTCAAATACATTTTTTTAAATTTGTAGTGGATGACACTTGATGTTAATACAGTTTTTTCACATATTAAAAATAAAAAAAAAATTTCTTTGTTAACCTGAGTAGGAACTGACTTAATTTTTTTAGTCCAAAGGGGCTTTGGCCCTGAAGGACTATTGTTTTCATTTCGGCATTTTGCGTTGGAAACATTAAATGTCGGTTCACTTTTCAAACTGTTGCCACCAAATATTGCAGCCCTGTATTATATTTCAAGAAATTCAATAATGAAGAATGTGCATAAATGTATGCATGTTTCATCACATTGTGATAAAACGATGGTACCTAGAGCCATCGAATTTTGAATGATGTAATCCTACTGCAAATATGGGCATCTGGAAGCTGAAATTTGAAATTTTTTTATTATTGATTTCATATTTTGTAAAACCTTAATGAATTTTTTATTAACAAACTCAAGGATTTCAAAGCGAGCAATGGCAGCGTTGTACAGAAAAAAATTTTTATGCCCAGCGCATGAGACTGTGTATCAGAAATTCTAAAGATATGCTCAATTTAGAATTGTTTTGCAGTATTGCTTTTGAACTGAATTTTATAGTTTAGGTGCGAAGAACATGATATTAAATAAGTAACACACAAAGCGTTAAAAAAACTCCCCTTTGGGTGTAATGTAAAATCTGAAAGCTTTCAGATTATATATATATATATGTATATGTATATATATTATTTGGGAAATATAAGTAATTCTAACCATTTATTGGCTATTAAGGAACAAATATGTAATTTCCGATCCACAACAGTTTGTTTTAAAATATTCTAGGTAGACAAGCTGAAATTGCATCTAAACATAAGTAAAAATTGGAATTTTCACAGATTTCTTTCTGGAAAGTACAGCAATCTGGTAGAAAACAATAAAAGAAAGAAGACTTGATCAAACCATTCATTCCAGCACCAGCTGACTTATTTATGTTTAAACATAATTTGGTGTTTAAAGTTTACATATTAAAGTTATATTGGAAAGGGTAGTTTAGTGTTTATAGTTTATGTTTAAACATAGTTAACCATTCTATTTCATTTTAACTTCATTCTGATTATATGTGAATTTTAGTTCTTGAATATGTAATTTATGTTTGCATTTTAATATAGTAGTATGCAGTAGTTATCACCTTCCCTGCTCAATTTAATTTTTTTAATTGAAATTAAAATCCTGTACAGTATTATAAAAAAAGCTATACGTTTCTCTCTAAGCCATACCAGTGGAAGCCCTTTTTTTTGGGGGGGGGGAGAGCAAATTTTCTCTCTATCAGATGTGTCCAATTTTTCTAGGCTTCTTTCATGGTAAAGTTTCTTTTTTTACTGCAATTCATTTCATGTCACAATTTACCATGGGAGGAAGAATCAACTGTATTGTTTTTTCAGGCAAGAGATATTATTCATAAGGAAATACTGTTTCAAATATCCATCTCATGAAATTAAAGTGGATTTCAAATCTGAAATGGTTATGTAACCTTGACTGTGCCAGGAGAGGAAGGTGTCCGAATACAGATATGGTTTTTTGGATCATACATTGCTTTTATTACTGCCATTTAATTCATTTGTTTACTGAAGTCAGGAGTTAACATCTATTGGATTTTGCAAACCAAAGCTTGTTTCAAATGAATCTCAGTACAGTGCTTGATTGGAATAATGGACATTAGACAGGTATATACAAATTCCTTTTTATCTCATGGTAGTGTTGAAATTTACAGATGCAGCTAAATTATGGAAATGGATTAAAATTTACCTACAGAAAGGAATAAATAGTGTAGATCATATTTTTCTCCCCTTAATGAATTTTGCCAAGGGGATTTTTAAACAAGAGAGTTCTCCCCCCCTCGAGCAAAAAGCATGTGGTGGCAGGGGGTTAATTCAGATTGTATCAGTACGACTCCAAAAAATGCATGGCATGGCTTTAACAAAAAAGTAGTTTTACAGACTTTAATTATCAGCATGAGATTAGCAAACTCCCATTAATTACCAATATAAAAAGTTATGGTATCTAAAATTGAAAATTAATCTGCTAAGGAACAGATTGCAGACTAATGTATTTTACTCTATTTTTCAGGGATACTTTGAGTGTTTAAGAACAGAAATGATTGGACAAAACATTGATGTTACTATTGTGTGTCCCGGCCCAGTATTTTCTCAGATTACTGATAGATGTGTTACTGGGAAACTTGGAGAAGTATGTTAATTATTCCTAATCTAAATTATATATCTGTAAGATAATTAATGAATATAGTAAGATAATTAATGAATATTTAAAGTTATCTATGTATAATCAAAATTTTGTTGTATGGAATATAATCCTTATAGTACACATTTCTCAGAATGTAAAATAAATAAATAAAGGATTAGGATTGAATTAAAAGAAGAGTCATGTATTTATACAGGATGTTCAGTGAAAGTAGTAACAAGCTTCATATTCTTAAACAGTAAGGCATATGCTTCAAATTTTAATATTTATAAAATATGGTATAAAGCTTTGAACGTTCTG
>KK113572.1:16093-37001 GCA_000611955.2 Stegodyphus mimosarum | reverse complement strand
TCTGGGGGACTTAAGTATTTAAGTCAGATTGCTACTTGCAAAATATAGATTTTGCTTTAATTAAAATAAAGTTTCTAATTTCCACATATAAAATTTGCTGAGAGATTTGAGAACAAAGATGCTGATTGGGGGACTTCTTCCATGTTGATTAAACACACAATTCAAGGCTTATAAGCAGTTATAAATCAGAAGTTACATATTTTGGGGATGAATTTTTCATTTCACAAACAAAGTCCTCCAATATTCAACTCTGTTTTTCTCTAAAATATATGCATATATATATGAATCTGCTCATCTAGAAATGCCTAATAGTGAAAAAATAAGCCTTTGATATTTTACAGATTGTATAAATAATCAAGGGGGAAAATTGTAGAGAACTTTTTATGTAGCAGCCAGATCCAAAAGATGATGCTACCAATTTTCTACCTCTCCAATAGAATTTGTGACTGACCCTAACATACAGTTAATCTATCGCAGCATCAGTGAAGCATTGAATTGACTTTCCTTACTGATTTGACTGATGGTTTATTTTCCTGCGAACTAGCATACTTGCTACGAACATGAATTCCTGTCTATGATTATTCTTTGATTATGTCAAGTGACTTACATGTGATGTTTATTTTTATTTGTGTATATGTGCTAAATTAATATGTTTTTGAAATTAATAAAAGCAGTGGATGTAAAGCAGGTATGTATGTTTATCTGTACATTAATAAACATCTTTACAGAATGAGGATTCTACAATCTGCACTATGATAAAAGACAATAAAATGTTAAAAATGGACCTTTTTGTTCACCAATAGTGAACTTTCTGACAAATTTGATCTCCAGTGTGAACTTTATGATGAAAGTTAAAAATAGCATAAAATCTCCAAAATAATGCTGCATTACCAAATGTACTATATTTATATATTTTTAAGTTTCATATTCAGATTGATCTAGCAGTTAATTTCCTATGATGTTACTGCTTTTAAATGAGCAAAAGTACATTTATCTTTTTGGATGTTTCCCATAAGCTCAATATTTTATTATAAATATTTAATCACTTTTCTGCTGTTTGCACTATTTTGAACTCTAACTAGATTTGAGGAAAACAAATAATTGATTCTATACCCTCAAAATGAAAGCTATAAAATGAACTGTTAAATTCCTATAGATGTGACAGAAACAAAGAAACAAAATGGAAATAAACTGTTTGGTAACCTAAGACATTTGCTCTTTCGCTCTCTCTCTCTCTATATATATATATGTATATTATTTTTTTATTGTACACTGGTTATCATAAATCAAGGAAAAATCACAAAAACAGCGATAACTCTCGCAAAAATAAGCCAAACCATGTAAAATTTGAATATGTTGCCAAGTAAGAGTAGCTTACTAAAACTGCAATATGCAAATTAGTGGCGCTGCACTCAGAATACGTCATCTGCGAGGAGCATAAAAGTCCACGTTTGAGAGCAAGCTCACATATTTCAGTGTGATAGTGACATCAGAAATCTGAGATAGCCAATTCGTAACAATGACCTCCAGGCATCATTTGCCTGCAGAACTACGATGGAAAGCCATTGAGAGACTAGAGGCAGGACAAAGTCAAACAGAAGTGGCCAGATGGCTAAATGTGAGTCCTGTGGTTCGTAGATGCTGGAGGCAATTTCAAACCACAGATTCGGCATCTAGGAGGTTCAGCCAAGGACAGCCAACTGCTACGACAAGCACAGGATGACCGATATTTGACATTATGTGCACGCAGGAATAGAACTGCTACTCCAACTCTTCTTAGATCCTCCCTTGCTGCAGCCACCGGAAGGTTGGTGTCAACGTCAACTGTGCGCAAAAGGCTTTACAAAGATGGTCTGTATGAGAGGCGACCAGCCATTTGCGAGCCGCTCATGTGATGCCATAGGAGGGACCATTCGCAGTGGGCATGACAACATGTCCACTGGATGCCTAATCAATGGAGGGCTGTTCTCTTTATGGATGAGTCCAGGTTTAGTCTAGAAAGCAATAGTAGGTGTTATTTGATATGGAGAGAACCTGGAACCCATTATCATCCGTGAAAGAGATGTATAAGGAAGAGATAGTGTCTGTGTTTGGGGTGGCATCTCTTTGGGTGGACGTACAGACCTTCATGTCTTTCCAAGGAGAACCGTGAATGCTCAGGTTTATAGAGATGATATCCTTGATGCTTATGTGTGCCCATACGGCGGGGCAATAGGTGATGCTTTCCTGTTATGGGACGGCAATGCAAGACCACTCAGGGCTCGCATCATAGATGATTATCTTCAAAAGGAAACAATTATGCGCATGGAGTGGCTGGCTCGATCCATGGACTTAAATCCTATCCAGCACATTTGGGATGCTTTAGGGAGACGTCTAGCTGCTCTCAATCCGCCCTCTGAGACCCTTGACGGGCTTGCAACTGCTTTGCAAGAGCAGTGGCTATCGCTTCCTATGGAATTGATAGACCGCATAATTGAAAGCATTCTACATCGCTGTATGTGCTGTATTGCTTCTAGAGGTAATCATCTTCCATATTGAAGGTACTTTTACTATAGGAAACTGACAGCTTCGATTTGTTCATTTTATACATGGGCTAAGTTCTATACTACCATAATTGTCTGGTAATTTCTTTTTATGTTATTTGATACCTTACTATGTGTTGTATATTGTGGGTAAGTTTCATAAAATTCTACATGTAACTTTTTCAGTAATCATGATTTTTGTGATTTTTCTTTAATGTATGATAACCAGTGTATATACATAGATTCCTACTACTCTATAGTTTCTACAGAAATTCCTGAAAAACTGTGACCTATGAAAAATATGGAAAAAACTACAGATTTTGCAGAAAAAGGGTTGGGGAACTAATATGCAAGAGAGAACCAACTAATTCATCCAATGATTAGCTGAATATTCATGTAATTATGTGTCATGTGTTGAGTGCTTTGCTGGTTTTGAAGAGTAGTCAATCTTAGACCAATAAACTCCAATCATTAATCTCTGTAATCTAGTTCACTACACACCCAGGTTCTTTGCTGTAGTAGAGGTCTCGTTTAGCCTGCCATTGAGATCATAGCACGTGTATCTTGTCAACTGTGATTCAGCTGGAAGCTTTTTTGTTAATTATACTGCCTTGAATGAAGAAGTTAAAATTATCAAAGCATAAATTATAGATTCATATTCTTCAGAATTTCCATGCATTAAAGAGCATCCGAATTTCTTTGAATCATGCACTTTGCAGTCTATGCAACAAAGACTTCTCCATTGCACATGTGGAAAGAATGACTGTAAATGGTATGTCATCCTTTCCATGTTTTGTCAAAAGCATAAAGAACTCATTACTATGAAAATCTAAAGAAGTAACAAATTTCTTCATAAATAATGATGAAACTGATTTCGTAAAAGTCAAATGCTATTTTGTTCGATTTTTAATTTAACATAATCTACCGTTTTCAGTTTTTGACCATTCTAAACAGGTTTTCAATGCAATTTTTCCGGATTTTGCCAAAGCAAAAAAATTTAGCTGCAGCCATACGCTTACCATCAAAACTCTGCATACAGGTGATCATCTTATGTGTTCATGCTAAAATTACTATTGTAATCTCACTTGGGAAAATCAACATACCTCGCAGTGATTCTTCAATTCTTCAAGCGTAAATGATCGCCAGTCACCCCCACGAAAAGTCAGTGTACACTTATAAAATAGAGTTTTTAAAAACCTTTTGTTGTCAGAAGTAATTGCACCAAGTCTTTTTTTTTTTTTAAGTAATTATAAACTTCTACTATGATTTATTTAGTGTTTGAAATTTTAAATGCTTGCGAGATTCCATGGCAGACAACATAAAAGAGAATATTATATTTCGATATTGCTGAAAGAAAGATCATCATACATCATTGGAAAAGAGAGAAATCTCTTAGAGCAGTGTTGCTGAAACTATTAATAGGAGATATTCATTGATTCAAAAGTGATCATGAACTACAAATCAAGTTGACGTTGAATGTCCAAGCTAAGATCTGGCCGCTTGTTTGCACTGTCGCCTTGAGAATCCTGCGTTGTAATATGTTGTAGAACTGACTATTACACTGCTGTGCTTAGTTTTGGATTAGGAATGAGGTATTTTGATTGTAGCAGCTTTGTGTAATGTGACCTTCTAAAATGTGTTAATATCCTCTCAAGAGTCGGTAGTAGTTATAGGATCCTCTGATTACATCTTCAAAGTAGTTTTTGTTAAAATGGGGCCAAGCATAGGCAGATAATCCTTGTGTTAGAAAATAATTAGAAATAATTTAATCCAATTCTCTCTGTGCATATGAAGGCAAGGAATATTTATGTTTAGCAAATCCTGAAGAGATAATTGAACAATGAAAATATATTATGCAGGAAAAAATTACTTTACTTGAAATTTTACAGCTAGTGCATACACTTTCAAAGATGACATAAGAATAAATTCATGTTTTGTCCATTTAAAAAAAAAAAAAGAAAGAAAGAAAGAAAGAGAGAGAAAAAGAAACTTGTTTAGATTTTGCTTTGATATATTTGTGCTATAAAAGTGTACTTAAGATTGGGTGATTATGCTGACCGGAAGTTTTAGCCTTCCAATTTGTTATTCAAAAGAGACTTAATTCTTGTAGTGAATTTATAGAGTATTTTGTTGCGCTAAAAACAACTCTCTTCTTTTATGAATAAGTTGTGATAGTAGCTATATGCCAGAATATCACAGTATACACAATTTTTGCTGTAGCTTTTTTTTAGTAAACATAAAAAAGCTATAAATTTTGTTTTTTCTCAAAGCATAAAAATTCATTTTCAGATATACATGTTGTATCCTCCAATCATTAGTCCTGATAAAAATATACAGGTATAGCTTGTGATTCACTCTGTGTCACTCTGTTCTCTCTGTATGGATATACAGGATGATTCAAAAGGTCTCAGACAAACTAAGGTAGGTTGGGGGGGAAAACTGTTTTTATGGAGAAACATGAATCTGTAGATGCCATTCAAATGGATTAAAGGACCGAAAGAAATAAAAATAAAGGAATTTAAGCATATTTGTATTCGACACATTTAAGCATATTTGTATATGTCCACTTTTTTCTTTTCTTTTTTTTTTAAGATGTGCTTAGAATTCATTTCAGTTTCGAAGAACCTACTCTGTTTGGGAGTCGTTTGGGATACAATTATATTACAGATTGTTTGTTTCCATTTGCTGCTTCATAAAACAAGGTATCTCCATGTGATAAACAGTGCATATTAATTACTTCAGTATTACTGTAACTATGTGTTCTGCAACATTGAGCACCTCTAATGTTAGCAACTGACACTGTCCAGTACAGTGTCTGACAAACAAAGTAGAATTTTACATTAAAGTGATGTAAAGTGGCAACTTGCTTCATCTGTAAGGATACACAACATTATGATGCAACACTTTTTCTGCTCCTGTTGATGGCATCGTACTTGTTCTTTTATCTACCTGGTCAACTATAGTGTCACTTCTCATATTAAAGAAAACAAGGATTTCATCAACATCACATACTGTCCTAAGCTATGGTCATTCTTAAGCTGAAAGTGTATTTTTTGAAATGCAAGGAGTTTCTGTTTGTGGACATCAGGAAGCTGCTGCACCATTAAAGCTCATGAAATCTGATGCCAAATCTTGTTGAGCTTGTGCTGTGCTGCAAAGTGGCTCATCTTACTAAACTCTCCCTAAATTCACTTTAAAAATTTCATATTTTGGCCAGTCCTTAAGGCTTTGAACTAAATCAGTTGAACAGGTATAACAAAAAAATCCATTTGACTCATTAAATTGAATTTATGGATATATCTCAAGTTATTTGTTTCAAGGTCAAAGAAATGATGCCCATGTAATGCCAATTTTTTAAAAGCATCCTTTGTTTGAATGAGACATTACATATTTTCTTCATCTGCATGAAACTTCTTTCCTTTCCTTTATTTTTATTTTCTTGTACATAATGCACCACTTGTATGTCCAATTTCATTATACCATGGGTTCTGACTTTACCTGTGTTTAGCAGATACTCAGCAAATGCTCAACGATAAACATTAGATATCATGTCATTCCTTTGTCTGGAATTTGTAGATAGATGAATGTTTAGTGTTGCCATGGTTCTATTTACTCACCTGTATTGTTGTCCTTAGCAAAATTCATATTTTCTCTCTCCCCTGTCCCAAACGTATCATTTCAGAAATAGGATGCAGTCTGTACACACATACGTATGGTATAAGTATATATGTAAATGTAATGGAAATTTTTTTTACCTTTTTTGAAAAGAAATCTTTTAAAAATAATAATTGAATATTTGCATTCTTAAAAATGTTCTATGAATGGTAGTTATGCTAACTTTATATATTAAATATATTTCTGTAAATTTTCAGAAGTTTGATCATACTCAGAAACCAACAGATAGAAAAATGAAAACTGATCGTTGCAGTGAATTAATGGTTTCTGCAATAGCCCACAAGTTAGATGAATGCTGGATATGCATTCAGCCTCTTCTTATTTTGTTCTATTTAAGCCAGTACTGCCCAACGGTGTACAAAAGGTAATATGTTTTTTTAACTAGGAGAAATAACTATTATTTTTTCTTTTGGTGTCTGCAGTAAAATAAGTTGCATTTTCTCTCCCCCATCTGTATAAGTTGACTGAAAATTTTGGATAATAATTCATAAGGTTTTTCTGTATGATTAACAAATGGTTATAGCTATGCTTTTTAAACTTAATTGTTAAATTAGTCATTTTTTATATAATATTTCATATCCAAATCAAATGCTATTTGTACATATGGTAAAAGTTCATTTGCTTCACAGTTTTAATGAATAATAATGTCTTACAAAGTTATGCTACTAATAGAAAGTTGGATGAACTGATTGTAAATTTATACCGATGATCTCATTTGAAAGTGGATGCTTGTCATTTAATTATCTCCAATTTAATTGTCCTTTCTTTGAAGATGCTTTATTAATTATTAGAGTTACTTACAATTTGATTTTATGTTTAACTATTTATATTACAACCAACTTAAAACACGGTTTCAAATCATGTTGGTGTTTTTTTTTTTTTTTTTTTTTTTGTGTTTTTATGGTTTTTTTTTTTTTTTTTTTTTTTGTGTGTTTTAATATATCGTTATGTCATAATGAAAAGAGAGTAATATAGTTAAAGGTAATGGAAAGTATTACCAATTTCAGATTCAATAGTCGGAGTGTTTTATAAACTTCATAAATTATCGATATGTCCTTCTCTCTTTCATGACACAATAAATGTTTCAATATATTCAAGCCAGAATTTTTTCAGTGTTATCTAATTTCTCTGAGCAATAACCTGGTAATTGTAATTATTTTCTTGCACTAACAGAAGTATCTCAATTAATTGGCTTTTAACATGGCCCTAAAAATAATTCCCCCCCTCCTTTTTCTTTTTCTTTTTCTTTTTTTTTTGTGTGTATGTGTGTGTGTGTGAAATATTTTTTACAGACTTTTTTTAAAGCGTTTTTTGTTTAGTGTCATATACTCTTGCAGCAATGGTCTGTTAAATGTCATATGAAATGTTATGTGTAAACACCGACTGAATGTGCTAAGAGGTATTCATTAAAATACAAAACAAAATTGAAAAGAACACTTGTAGTGATTTAAGACTTTTCATATATTTGTATCCACAGTGATTAACTTGATGAAACATGGGTAAACTCCTGCAAATGTATGGGTGCTAAACTTGTATAAGTTGAAAGAGCATACTACTGTGCTTACTGGATGTCATTTGAAGTCTCTGGAAGTGTAAATCTTTGTGTAGGTTTTAGAATTTTAGATTGAAAAGTTATGACTTGCGTTTTGGTCGTTTTGCAAAGTTAGAAGGGGAACTTGGGTGCATAACTTAACTAATATGTGGGAATGTTAACTGACATGAAATGATGCAATTCTTTTAAGGATGGATAATTGTAGTGCTCATACAACCAACTGAATGTTATTAAAAGTATTTAAAGAAGCTTTTTTTTTTGTTTGTTTGTTCAGGTATACTTTTTATTCTCATTTGTTCTTCAGTGGCATGCTCCTAGGTGTAGGACCTGCCTAGATCTTTTCAATGCTCCTATTAAAACTTTTAAGAACTATGTCATAAAATAGTGCTTCTCAATATGTAATCCTTGAAGGTATATGATACAGATATATAAGGCTGTTCTGTGAGATCTGAAATATCATCAAACCTAGTTAGAAAGTCATGTTGGTAAAACTATTGCAAGTTAATCTCTAAGCTTTTTTTTAATCTTCAATTGCTTTATAAAAATAAATAAGATTAATATTAAGCATGACTTATGACTCAACATTAGTAAAATAATCCCATCTATCAATGAACTGTACAGGAAAAAACAAATGTACCTATGTCATTATGATTACCTAGTAAAATGTTTATAATTTTATTACATTTCTTTAATTCCTTGTAAATAAAACATCCAAGAATATACTGAATATTTTATTAGTTTTACTCATCTATACACTAGTAAATCTACGTACATATGAGTATATATATCCAGGGGGGTGATTGAAATATAAAAGCTAGAAAATTTCTGCCTTGGAGAAGAAATTCATATAATATTAAGAAAGTTGATTGAGGTAGCTATGTAGAAGTTGACTAGTTATTGGCAACCTACATATTTAATCCACCTGTTAGGTAATTTTTCAATAAGGTATGTATGAACTACGTTTGAAAGTGGGGGGGAGCCACTTCTAATTGCTTCAAGGTTTGATGCATAGCCACAATTATCACTCAGGTAGATTATGCAGTCTGGAAGGTATGGGGCCTGAATTGGATTAGAGGATAAAAATTTGTTGTGTTATGAAGAGAGGGCATTCAAGAATTTGAAAGGTTTGTGAAAAGCTGATTGTTTATCACTTTATTAATGGTTAATTAAGTTACCTGATCCTTTTTTGTCGTAATGCATTAAAATCCTGGAGTTCAGTGTGTTTCATCTATATAGTGCTGTGCTCTAAAATTATGTTGAAATATGGCATAGAATCTGATTAAATTATTTTAACTTTAAAATTCTCACTCTAAAACCTATAAAAAACAAAATATAAAAAAGGCCAATTATTTGCTTTACGCTTTCTAAAGAAATAAAAGCCAATATGCCAGTTTATACTTTGTGTTTCAGAAATTAAGTTTTTCTGGAATAGGAGTTCATACTGCTGTAAATTCAAACCCAAGCTGTATTGCAGTATTTTGATGTAGTATTTTTTCATTAGAAATGTGATTTAGAGGCATAAGATACTAAAAAGTTAAAATACCTTTTGAAAACCAATGACTGTAGCTGACCAGCTTAACTTACTTTGGAAATATTTCTTGTCAATCCATAGAAGCATTTTCTTGAAAGATTTGCTTTACGAAACAGTGTATTTTTAAGAAGAAAAAAAGTCTAATAAAAAAAATTATAAAATTGCCATTGTATGTAAGGTATGTATGCCATTGTATGTAAAGTGTGTTTAGTGTTTTGTCTTGCATAGAATATTTGACATATTACAATTAAATGGAATAAAATTAAAAGTAGGAGGTTATGAAAAATAATAGTTTTTTCTTGTTCTAAAGTTGCATTATTTAACCAAACTGATATCCAGTCAGCTACTCAAAAGACCGTTTTGAGCAAGATATAATAAAACAATAAGAGTTTTATGAATATTTTAAAATTATTAATAATATTGTATTCTTTTTCCCCTTCCTTTCTGCCATATATAGCCACTATAGTTTATTCGTTTTATTGTATTAAATATTTGATGAAACTCCTTTAAAAATATCTTAATTATTTAAATGGAAAATTGCTTTTATGCTTATTTTTAGCATGTGTTACAAGATGGTTTGTCTCAAATTAAATCAGACTCAAAATATTTCAGGTAGCATATTTTCTCATGTAATAATCTATTACGATAATCATTTCACTTTTATTTGGAGACAAATATATGTATAAACTGATATTTTTACGATTGTTGATTTATCATAAAATTTGTAATTTTAGATTTAGTTACTAGAATGGAAATTTATTTGTTTATTGATGTTAAGTGTGATGAACTCAAAAAAATACATTTTAAAGGAGATTTTACTTTTCTCCCTAATGTAGTACACCAGAATTTTATAATAAAAATTATTTTATTTTTATAAATGCAAACATTAGTCATACAAATCTCCACTTTCGTTAATTTGTAATATTCATAATAATTCACTTTCTAGTGAATATACTTAAGGCTGTGTATTGCATCTAAGTCTTACAAGAATTCAAAATACTGTGAATTTTTTACCTGAAATGAAGATTTACCGTGAAGTTGTTACAAAGCAAAATCTGAAGAATTTTTTTAAACTTGTGTAACAAACAGGAAAAGACAATTGGCTACCATGTAACATCAACATGCAGGACCCACACCAGTCATTGAAATGTGGAAAGCAAATACACTGGAAAAAAAAAGAGGAGGGGGACAGTTCTATGTTTTCCTTGCTACTAGGCCGATTGACGAAATTCAACTTGTTTTTCTTGTCTCAAAAGCGCGACTTAGGATATGTATTAGATTTATATATAGCATTTTTCTAATACAGGTATTTCGACACAAAATGGGACATTTTCTGAAATGACATGCCAATTTTTTCCATATTTCAATTCTACGACTCAAATTATGCCAAACTGCCAAGTTTTGTAAACATTGCGTGAGTAGTTTTTTTAAAAATTAGCTCTCAAAATTTTAGCTCAATTTGGTATATATTTATTAATCTCTCTTTTTTTTATTAAACTTACCTAATTCTTCCTTTCATATTTTGAAATTTAGGTCCATTCCAAATAAAATTCACTAATTTTCATGCTCTTTTTTTTTTTAAATTTGTATTTTTAAATATTTTTTATAAATTTTTTGAAAAACATTTTGATTTATAGCCTATAAAAGTTTTGCCATCATCTTAAAGTAGATGTATTTCTAAGCAGACCTGCAAAAAATTAGAATTTTTTATTCAGAATTTCTTAAGATATATGTGAATTTACACTTTGGCACGTTTTGAAATTTGGCATATTTATTATAAGGAATATTAATGAGAATGTGGTCTACGCATTGTGTCAAAATTATTTGGAAGTATGAACGATGACATTTTTCCACTCATGGACAATGAAAAAAAGGAAAGGAAAGTGGGTTGCAATAAATTAAGAAGTTCACCAAATGAATTACTCTTGGCGCAAACTGAAAGAAATCCGGCAAGATAAACTTTTAAATTTCTCACCAAAAATTAAAAAATTTAATATCTAGGCAGAATTTAAGTCATAGAATCAAAATATGGGAAAAAATTGGTGTTAACGCCGCTCTGTTAAATAGCTAATCGTTTGCATCATTAAAAGTGGTCATATTTGTATTACTTAATATGGCAACGCTATGTTGTTTCGATAATGTAGTTTACAAAAACTTAGTCGTTCGTTTGTTTTGCTGCTTCATCGGAAGCAAAATTTGAAAGTTCAAATAAAAATATTAAATATGTTAAATGGTGTTTATATTTTAAATTTGTATTACAGTCCACTTGAAAATAGCACAACAATTGGTGTGTTATTTCAGAAAAAGTCCTATTTTGTGTCAAAATACCTATGTTAGGGCAATGCTATATATAAATCTAATATATATCCTGAGTCACACTTTCGAGACATGAAAAACACAATTTTGAATGTCATCAATCGGCCCAGTAGAACAAGAGATATAAAACTGCCCTCCTTTTTTTGTGCAGTGTACCTATCATTCATTTAACTTTGGTTTTGTCCAGGTATGCTGCCAAAGATAGAACATAGACTTTGTGCAGTGCCCCATTTGCTGTAGTTCGTGTAATCTTGGACTTGTTATTAGTTAAGTGTGTCTAAAACTACTTTGATAGCAAACTATATGTCTCAGCAGACAGTAATATTTGAATAACATGATAAAAATGCACATGAAGTATATCATGATATGTAATATAGGAGATATCTAAAAATGTTTCATGCTCTGAGAATTTTACACTTGCGTAAAGTGGCATGTAATTTTTAATATTTCTTGAAAAATGAACCAAATCTTATATATTTTTTTGTGATGGTGATTTTTCAGAAGTCAGGTATTTCAACTAATTAAATATAATAACAGTAATTTCAGTTATTTTATTTATTTTGCAGTATTCTTAGTTCATTTCATTTAGAATTATGGAGAAAATTGTCAGCCTTTGCAGAGTTGTCAACTTTTCTGAGTTTGTTGAAAAAATGCCAATTTTTCACTGTAGCCCTTTTAACTCAATTTAAAATTTAGTTCTCCCAATTTTATTTCTAAACCATGTCATAATTTTTATATAGCATGTCTTAATTTCATCATTTGCAGCCAAAAGCATAATTTCTGGCAACTCAAGTCGATTGAATGTGGTAAAGTTGCTGGTTTAAATGACACATGATGCTGATGTTGCAAATGATAAATTGCAGACATAATTTTGCAATTTTTAAGTAGAAAAATTGCATAGAGTTATAAATGCAGTAAGGATTGGGATCCATTAGAATTGAAATGAAAAAATGAAGGGTATTCATAGAATCTTAAAGTATGCTGAGCTGTGAAATTGAATGCAGTATTAATGATGATATATATAAAAATGTATATATATTCATTAGCAGAAAAGGCCCACTTGGCAATTGCTAGGAACAAGCAAAAAAAAAAATTTCTTAATGCAGAAACTGTTTTATTTTACAAATCTTTGAAAACAATGCAAATATTTAAAATATTGTATTTCTGTTGAAAAATGCATAGAAATGTCTAAATTTTTTTGGGGGGGGGGGGTGCGTGCGTGCATTTGTGTACTTTTTGCATTCAATAATTAGTAACTGCACTTTCATAAAAAAAAATGTATGTTTTAACATTTGTAATATAAAAATTCATAAATATTTTTCTTATTGGTTTATTTGAAATGAATATGCACAAAAATTCTGTATATCACTATGAAAATCAAATTGAAAACAAACAAATTAATGATTTGTGGAGCATGCATGAAAACAAAATATACATTATGCTTTTTATGAGATTATAAAAGCCATTGTAATATCTCATTGTAATTTACTTTGTTTTCAGTATTTTAAAGAAATTCTTTTCTAAAGAATTGGCTAGAAAATTGCGACAAGGGCAGTGAAGTTCACCTTTGTTACTACATATAAGTTTTTGTTACGAAATCAAGTTTATGTTTTTATGCATTCCTTATGCTACATATTTTGTTATTGAGAATCTCTATATTTTTATATAGTCTTATTTTTTTAATAAATGTAAATTAAGAATTTGATAATAAATGTTGTAATATTATGTAATCAAAATGAAGTATTGATGATGACAATTGAAATAAAGATAGATTTTTTTTCCTTAATTTGGAGCGTTTATGTTTACGTGAATAGTAATTTAAAATGTGGAATCAAAAATTTACATAATATATTATATAAATTTTACAAGGTAGTAAAAAAAAATGCTTGCCTTATGACTTTGCCGTATTTAATTAGTCTCACAAGAGAATAGCATTGATGTTACAGCTTTCCCTAAGATGGACAAAATTATAAACTATGTAAATTGCATTTAATGTATCATGTACAGAGAATAATTGTTACTCTATTTTTTAACATCTCCAGAAAATTTCATATGTATGGAATTTTGCACGTTCAGAATTCAAATATTGATAATTTTTAATAACTGAAGCATATCAGTCAAAAACAATTAAAATATATTGAAATAGTTCAAATACTAAAGTGTTGTGGTGGGATGTTGTTTGTCTACACAAAAATGTATGCTATATACAAGAAAATAGTTTTTCCATTCAGTTTATGCAAAATAAGTTTCATTTTGAAATTTCGTAGTATTTAACGTGTCTCAAAATAAAAATAAGTCCCTAAAAGTAAACATTTTATTTCAACTTCTATAAATTTATATGTGCATATGTATAATATTGATTGCAGCAATTTTGTGACATTAATAGTTTTTAATTGAATATTTTTCAAGTTATGATCCTTCTTTCTGTAGATATAACTATTATTATTATTATATTTAAATAGTCTCGTAAGAGAATGGCATAAGGGATGTTGATCTTGCAGCTTTCCCTAAGGTATACAAAATTATAAAAGTGTATAAATTGCATTTAAATATGTGTCATTAGAGAATAATTTTACTGTATTTTTTAACATCTCCAGAAAATTTTCATGTGCACTGAATTTAATATGCAGAGAAAATATTTGTTTGTGCATTCAGAATTCAAATAATATTGATAATTTTTAACTATTATTCTTTTGTATAATTTAACATCATTGCTACTTGAAGCCACATTTAACCTTTTTCTGTAGTCTGTAGGGAGCAATTTTTTATGTATTAGGATCATTTAGTCAGCTATTTTAACAGGAAGGAGCAGAAAAGCAAATCAACAGGGTCCTGCACTTCCTACTACATATAAGAGAGTAAATTTGAAATCTTCTTAATTTACTGATATTTCTTGAGACACCCTTAAAGTAATGAACATGTGGGACATAAATATCCCAGCCTCCTGGGAAAGGTTAGTCAAGATAGTTATTATTTGTAAAAGTTTCAAAAGTTTTAATATAATTTTGTTGGTATTTGTCATGCGAAGTTTTATCACGTGCCCTTTTGTGATATAGCCCTCAAAGTGGTTGCTGGCTATTCATTATTCAGTCTGCTAACAGCCAGTGAATTGTTTGCCATTTCTGATCTTTCATTGCATATTCAGTGGAAGAAGGGAAAGTCTTGTCTGCCTGCTTTGTTTATTCTGGAAACTATGAAGAGGAAGCAGAGGTATATTGTGCCATGGTGTGGGCAGAATTGCCCTGTATGAAAGTTTTACAAAATATGAAAGACACAATATAACGAAATTCAAAATTCGGGCTTCCAAGTGTCCATATTCGGGTGGACGACTGTGTTATACAAAATTTGATAGCTCTAGGTACTGTTGTTTCTTCATAGTGTGTAAAACATGCGTGCATGCATGCAAACGCTTCATTATTTAATTTATTTAAGTATAATACAGGGCAATAATATTTGTGGCAACAATTTGAAAAGTGATTCGGACTTTATAGAGATTCAACGCAAAGTCCCATTTGAGACTTATCACCCTTCTGGGCTACCGCTCTAAAGAAGAAAAAGTTTAACATTACGAGATAATATATGAAAGAGATGATTATGTAAACGAAAAGAGTAAATTAAACAAAAATATTATTTCTCAGCTCAAATTATCTTTTCAATTCGAGAATTATGAAATCATTGATAATCTCTTGTTTTATGTAATGGCAACTAACAAAAACAACGAATTGAGACCGGTTATCCAAGCTAATTTAAGGCTGAGCGTTTTGCGGGAATTGCATGATTTTTTTTAATTGCAGTATGGCGACATCATTTTCGATACTGAAGCGCCATCTGTATAACTCTTCGCTTGTGATTTTTCTTTCGCCTGAAAGGCAACATAAGCCACCGGGGAATCAAAAGAACGATAACTAATTTTCTCTTTTGAGAAATTGAACATGAATAAATGTAAATAAATGCTACTCTTATAGCAGCCAGAGAAGTGTTTAGCTTCTCCTTACATTCCAGACACTTCACTGGTGACCCTGAGGTGATGCATTCTTGCAATGGCAACGAGCCAAAGTTCACAAAAATACTCATCTCCAAAGTTGCTGAATTCAAAGTTCCCAATCAGCGTTTCAAGCACATTAATATCGACATTGTTGGCGGTTTACCATCTTGCAAAGGTTTTGGCTTATTGTGATCGATAGATTCATTCAGTGGATCAAAGCTGCACCTTTGGAAGACCAAATGCAGATTCCATCGCAAATGCCTCGTCGCGACTTAGAGTTCGAAATTTGGAATCCTAGAGAAGATAACATCTTCTTCCGATTCTTGACAAATATCTAGATTTCAAAGCTAGCAGCACCACGGCTTATCATCCAAAATCTAATGGTTTAATTGAACTTTGTAAGACAGCCTGAAATCCCACCTGCAAACGTTAAATTCTTTAACTTATATCCTACCTTTAATTCTTCTTCGCATTCGATCAGCCATTAAAGAAGATTCGCATTGTTCTTCTGCTGAACTTGTGTACGGCACACCAATTTGTTTGCCTGGAGAATTATTCAGTAATTCTCCTCCAACTGCCATGCATTCAGATTTTATACAAAAATTGCAAAGTCACATTCAAAACCTAAAACCAACGCCAACAACCAGCTATGGGGGAAAAAAAAAACAATTCGTGCACAAGGACTTAGCAAATTGTTTCCTCATATACATCTATAATAACATAATTTAATCTTCTCTTCAACCAGCCTACTTTGTACCATATTTAGTTAAACAACGTTTTGAGAAATTTTTCGATGTGGAAGTTTCAGGTAAAATTAAAAGAATATTGATAGCTAGACTGAAATCATACTTCAGTCTCGAAGATGAAATAACAACAAATCTTCAAGCACGTGCAACTTATAACTCCAAAATCTCACCACCACTTCCTAGGGACAATGATCCTTCCAAAGACTTTCATCCTAGAAACACAGAAGTTGGACGAAGAGTGAGATTTCCTGCATACCTGAAAGATTACGTGGTATAACATTATCACTGGGAAAGGAGTGTGTGGCGACATCATTTGCTGTCAAACTCTTCGCATGTGATTTTACTTTCGCCAGAGTGGCAACACTGATCCACCGGAAATCAAAAGAATGAAGCTTCTTCGAGTGGCGCAATTACAGGAATACCTGGTCTGTGGCGACCTACCTCCATCAAGTAAATGGTTACTTTCGAATTTACTGTGAAATAGTAGAGATGCTGAGGAATGACAAATGTTCTAAGCATAGAAATACCGCGATGACATAGCACTTCTCTTACGAACGAAACATGTAAGGCGAGCTGTCGCACTGGTGAGCATGTAAACAAAAATAAAGTTAAACATGTAAAGGCAGTGCGAGTCTTAAGGGCATCATAACAGATTTCAAAATAATGCAAAATCATAAACGGATTCAAAATGAAGAACGCAAAATCTGCATACAAATGCACATCATATACTAAATTACCTGATACAATTCGAAAACAACCAACTACTGACAACTTCAACAGACGTGAAGTAAATATATTAATGGTAAGTAACAGAATGTTTTGGTCACCACGCAGGGATCGCCAGTGCTTCAAAGCAGTGTATGGGGAAAACTAAGGCTCCTCTCCTTCTTACTTCCTATCTCCATAACCTTATCATGTAGAACAAGCAAGCGCAACACACTGCCTGCGTCCTGATTATATACAGCCTGCGACGGCTTTCCCAAATATTGAATCGGGATTATTCAAATCTGAACAACAAACACTCATAGTTGTAATGAATTATTTCTTGAAAATTCTGTGTTTCACAGTTTTTATACTCTAAACGTTTGATTATTATCAAGAACGTTAAACACAAGGCAATGGAAAGCGCAGGTAAAGAGCGGAGCTAACCCGAAGGTAGAACTTGGAACTCACGCTGAGCTCACAGCTAACAATAACAACTGAGAGCAGACACTCTTTACGGCCTTGTATAGTTTTCACTCGCCCGACGAGATATATCTAGTACTTTCTGTTTCTCGAAATTACTGAAAGGCAGTTTGACGGTCCAGTTACGGTTAGAGCTAATAAAGTGATCAATTTAAGTGTAATACCTATTACGGTGATGCAGTGACAGGACCAAAATGTCGTCAAATGGTTGCCAAGATTGAGACTTTTGGCGATTTCTCGCCAAATCTGGTGACAAAGTCGTAAAAACGTGGCCAACTTGGCGATATCTCGCCAGATCACCCAGATAGCCATTTACTCAATGTTAAATAGACTTGCCTCTCTATTCCTACTTTTCCTGTATACCTCGTCTTTTTTTAGGTTTTTCATGTTACATGATACAAAAGAAATAGAGCAATTTTACTGGCTATTTCTCCCAGTAAAATTTTCCGATCTCTTTGAACCAGCTTAATGCCTGTCCTCGTAGAGCATTGGTCGCTATCGTTATTCTTTGTACTTCCGGGACCGGATGCAGCAGAAAGTGGTTGTCCAGCTGTTCCAAAAAGTTGGTGACCGATGTTCTTCCATGGAATGTCGCTGCAGGTTTCACAGAGGCCCCGCATTGCAGCTACGAAAAATCCAAACCCTTCCACTGGGTTTACAGGAGCCGTTGGGATCTGCGACGTTGGTGGAGCCAGCGAGAGTTTGGCTGATTTTCGGCCGTAGGTCCGGATTTATTCGGGCGCCAAATGTGATATTTAATATATTTTGCTATCACAAAATTTTCACTAGATCTACATGGATGTTAAACCTTGCGAATTCTCGCACAGGCGTTAAGATGAAACACAATGGAAAAAAGGTGTAAAAGACCCTTTTATTTACACAAACTAGTTAACAAATGGCACGGATTTACACGCTTACAACCAAATAGCGCCACTTGTGGTGCGAACTTAACAATAAATAAGGTAAAAATGTGCTAGACTACACTATTCAATTTTATTTAACAGGCTGACTCAACTTACACCAGCAAAATACTAACTAGACGGCAAGAATGGGTAACCCCTACTAAGATTAACAGCTGAAGAACAAACTAGCAAACATGAACTTTTACTAGCTCAATGACGCTCTGTCTAACCTTTTCGTTCCAACAGTTTAACTAGTCTCATTCATCTACTTCATTTATATCCTGGTGAGGAAACGCGAGGAGAAATAAGATAATCCAGGAAAAGCTTGCAAATTAAAATAAGCATTAGTAAGACTAAATAGGAACCTACAAAAAAACCAAAAATTTTTCAAGAGGTAGTTTTTGTCAAGTAAGAATATGTTTTCAAAACTATGAAAAATTGTAAGTAATGAAAAGGAAATCACATCTTCGCATCTTTAATTATTCTAACCAAGTAAGTTGCTTTGATTGAATTTTTATAATACAATATTTTTGCAATGATAAAGCAAATTCCAGTGTAAAAGGCATCTCAAGATTACGATAGTACCTGCAGTGTTCAGCATTTCGTGTAATCTTATATGCCGATAGTAATATAAAAGAGCCTTAGTTAGGGTTTTCAGCACCCGAAAACAGTTGAAGATTTCCTGCCTCCTCCTGTTTGGCAAGAATGGAAGCAATTTCATTCTAAAATTTCATAACATCATTTTAGCGCCCTCTGGATCCTGCACAAACAGACGGATGTCCTTTTTGTCCCTCCCTAGCTATGCCACTGTATTAAAATGACGTACTGTATTCTTATTACAGAAATGAGTCAAAGTATGGAATTATACAAAAGAACACACTTTCAAACTTAATAGTATCAGCAATTTATAAGGTATTTCTCCCACTTTCTTGGCATGTCTTCGTGGTGCAGTGATCAGCACACTCCCCGCGTATTCGAGAGGTCCGTGGTTCGAGTCCCGGCCAGGGCATTGCCCATTTTTCATGTCTCCTGCTTTCAAAAAATACCTAATGTCTCTACAAAGTAAATACAATAATTTACGAATTATATTTAAAATAATGAGCATGTTTTTAGAACTTAAATACGACTTTTAATAACAAAGTAAATTTTCACATTCCAGATACCACAACTCGTTTGAATTTCCAAATATTCTTCATTTATGAACTTTTATCATATTGCTTGCTGATGTGTGTTTTATTTTTTCCGAGAATGTTACGGTTCATCTCATTACATCCTTTAAGAATCCCTAACAACTTCATAGGCCAATGCAAATGACACTGCTCTCTCAAATCCTAACTAAATCCTTTTCGTGTTTGCCGCCTGGTGAAGTTCAGTGAAAAGAGGGGCGTGGAACATAGATCCTGAATACTGTGCTATAACAACTGTTGCCATTTTTGTCCACGTAACTTTAACGAATTTAGTAGATATCTGAAAGCTTTGACGGCGGGAGGTTAGAATGCTGCGATCTGATCTTACTAATATCATTCTACGCTGCTCTACATTAAAAATGCAACACCAAAAAGGAATGGTCAGAAATTTATGCAAATTTTAGAGTAGACGCACGTCACTGAGTTATGCGAATGATGTGAAATGCGCAACTCTCCGACACACGTGAAGTAAGATATAAAGGAAGTAACGTGCAGAATGGGCAATATTCGCGGATTTATTTCTGCCAGACGAATTATCGGAGAAAGTTGGTTTTTGTCCCGGAGGATACGTGTAATACGAGAGAATGCCAGGCCGCCGTAAACGAAGGCACTTCCAACAGATACATGATTTTACGAGGGGTATGGTGATCGGACTAAGAACTACGGGTTGGTCCTTACGTCAAATCGCAGCTGATACCGCGAGCACGGTGCATCGGCTATGGCGAACATGTTTGGAACAAGGAAATGTGGGAAGAAGGAGGGGCCAGGTGCAGCCAGAGTGACGTCAGCACGCGTGGATCGACGTATCCGCCGACAAGCTGTGGCGGTCCCGCAAGTCACTTGTACCGCGATTCTGCAGCATGTGCAATATACCCTGGATGTTCCCGTGTCGACCAGAACCATCTCCCGTCGATTGGTTGAACTTGGCCTGCACTCACGGCGTCCGTTAAGAAGACTGCCATTGACCCCGCAGCATAGACGCCAACGTTTAGAATGGTGCCAGACTGGAACGATGTGGATGACAGAATGGCGAAATGTCGTGTTCTCAGATGAATCACGCTTCTGTTTATCCAGTGACAGTCGCCACATACGCGTGCGGCGTCGACGTGGAGACAGATCTAATCCGGCAGTAACTGTGGAACGCCCCACCGCACGACAACGTGGCATAATGGTTTGGAGCGCTATTGCCTACGATTCCAGGTTACCTCTAGTTCGTATTTGGGGCACTATGACGGTCCAACGATAGTTGAATAAGGTATTGCGGCCGATGGCAATACACTACCTTCAGGGGCTGCCTAATACAATTT